>JAMKCH010009746.1:0-46558 GCA_023653785.1 Ophioderma brevispina | reverse complement strand
TCAAATCCATTGGATTGTGTTGAAATGGTGTGAAATTGTTCGTCTATTTGTACATAATAACATACACATTAGATACAATGTCTGTGGCATATTACTTATTGATCATGTTGATTGTGATGCCCTAAACAATTGATACAAGTTTTAACAAAATCGGACATTTTTTTTAATTTACCCCAGGGCGATCTTGAACAGTTGGAATCCCATTGTACCAAACTTTAAGTCATAGGGAAAACTATAAGTTTTTATAGATGAATAAAATGATATATATTTTAACACGATTTGAACACTTTTTTTTTACCCCGTACAAACTTTATTTCTCCACTTTCCATCGAAGAGATTTTTTTAGATTTTTACTATGTTATTCCTGATATCAAATACTACCAAAAACAGTAACAACACCTTTTATAGGAATCATTCCGGAGTCAAAACATAAATTCCCCCACCTAATCAGGAATGAGACCATTAGTTCGGACCAAACCAATTATAGACCGTATTCAATAGCCAGCCATGTTGGTGGACAAGATAGACGCATTCCAGTACTACAATACATTCACCTGTCAATGATCCCTGTGCAATCGCTAAACATGGATCGATTGACATCTTAATGTATTCTAGTCCTGGAATGTATGCATCTTGTCCACCAACATGTCTGGTGGCTGACGTCATATTGAATATGGTCTATTGATCAAATAGTCCACTGTTGGTTTAGTCACCTGACACGTATAAATGCTTCACATCCAGTCCTACTTGCGTACAGCAGCAAACTATCTGGTAGAAAATATAGAGAGAGACCAAGGCAAAATGGTCAGAAGATGCCAAGAAATTACACAACATCACCATGGAGGAAGCAACCCAGAAAGCCGAAAAAGAAGACCAATCATCATTTCTACGCGACTCTGAAAGACACAAGCGACGGCTAAAAAGGAAGGTAAAGTAATAATGATATGTGGTTCCATAATAACGATTTCTATTCGAAGTTTGATATCATATAGAGTGCAAAAGCACACAAATGAGTGTACCTTACTATTTCATCCATTGTAGGCCAGTTTGGGCAATTTTTACTCTAATTGAAATTGCTCTAGAGTGACAAGATAACATTAACCAGATTTTGCCTCCGTTTTTTTTTTTTTTTTTTTTGTGGAAGAAGCGGAGGCAGCCATTGCTTTCTATTGTTGGTACTCTATGTTTTCTTTGTGGTCGGCAAAACATGCGAGACGATGAATTTCTAAAGATTACATAACGTTTTGCCTCTCTATCTATATACAACCTCTTTGGCTTAATGTATTCTAGTCCTGGAATGTATGCATCTTGTCCACCAACATGTCTGGTGGCTGACGTCATATTGAATACGGTCTATTGATCAAATAGTCCACTGTTGGTTTAGTCACCGGACACGTATAAATGCTTCACATCCAGTCCTACTTGCGTACAGGAGCAAACTATCTGGTAGAAAATATAGAGAGAGACCAAGGCAAAATGGTCAGAAGATGCCAAGAAATTACACAACATCACCATGGAGAAAGCAACCCAGAAAGCCGAAAAAGAAGACCAATCATCATTTCTATGCGACTCTGAAAGACACAAGCAACGGCTAAAAAGGAAGGTAAAGTAATAATGATATGTGGTTCCATAATAACGATTTCTATTCGAAGCTTGATATCATATAGAGTGCAAAAGCACACAAATGAGTCTACCTTACTATTTCATCCATTGTAGGCCAGTTTAGGCAATTTTTACTCTAATTGAAATTGCTCTAGAGTGACAAGATAACATTAACCAGATTTTGCCTCCGGACATGTCAAAGAATCGGATATCACAACAAAATCTTTTTATACCCATCTTGAACCACCAAACCTATTATGGGCCAAATTATTCCATTTTGGCCTTAATTGAAACTGCCCAAGGTTGATAAGGTAATAGCCGCGAAGTTTGCCTCAATGCATATTGCAGAGTCAGATATCAAAGACAAAAATCTTCTTCATACCCAAGTTAAACTATTTAAGCAATTTAGGCCGATTTCGGATATTTTCGCCCTAATTAAAATTGCTCTAGGGTGTCGAACCATTTGAATCATAGGTCACATTTAAATTTAATTTTTTTAACCGGTCACTTTATTACAATTAGATATTTGCCATCTGCTGGGTTATTTATATATTGGTTCATTTATTGTTTATTTTTTATTTATTTTACAGCTCTGTATGGATTTAGGGCAAGGGTGAGGGTTAGGGCAGGGGAGAGCGGCCAAGAAATCCCAATTTCAGACGTCGCCATTGGTTTAACACGTAAAAGCGAAATCTTGAAGAAAAATTCTGAATTTTTTATATGTTGTCAAGGAATATTTTCTTATTCCAAAACCGAACTCCAATGGAAAGGTTATTTCTTTTTTATTTTTTTTTTGTATTAATAACGAACGAGGACGAGGTCGTATGTAGGTCATGAGAACACCCATGACCGACCCACATCAAAGCACTCAAATTGGTTTGTGGTTCGCACTCCGTATTGCTGTAATTTCTTATGACATTTTTGGTGAATTGCTCTAATGAATGAGGCTTGGCCGCCACCGCCTGGGCTAGGGTTACGGTTACGTTTAGGATTAAGGTAAGGTGTTGAAAGTTAAGGGTTAAGACGCTTGGAACCTATAGGGACGAAATCTTGATTTTTAACAGCGGTACTTCGGGAAGACGCCCTTATGGCTTCCAAAGTGTGAATATGAATTGTTATTGTGATAGACTGTTCATATTTTGCTCTAAATGCCTTTAAAGCCAAGCCAAGAAAGTTGACAAACGCTTGAGGAAAAAATGACATTTACTTTTACAAACGAGCTAAGTACATCCGGGCATGCCGATTTTAATGATTAAATGCATTATATCAAGACATGTAAATCATCTACATAACAAATCCAACGATACAAAATTCTCAAAATTGAGAAAAAATGAGGGCGTATGTCATGTGAAATGTACTGCTTTAAACGAAACAGGTTATCTGTTAATTGAGTTGTAAACGGTTGCTCCTTCAAAGTGAACGTATAGCAACTCATAATCAGCTATTTATAATCATTTTGTTTTCAATCTTAAATGCTTAAGTGCAATTTCTAAGCTAACCATTTCAGATTCTCACTCCTGAAATACTTGCTACGGAGATGTCCGTCTTGTTCCCTTTCATGCCAATTCATATTATAGTTCCGGTGTGAAAGTAATCATAGTCCGGCAGGTATCATAGTCCGGGCTCCATAGACGACAACGGAATAAGCGTGAAACTATGTTGCGTGAAGAGTCACCTGAATCGATTGCCCTATTGTTCTCCATTGTTCCCGGACTGTGAGCCCGGAGGACTATCTCCTGCCACACCTGAATTATTTGGTTTAATTTATTATATATTTTGTTCTCAGGACTCTTATATCTGCATTTACCTACTTTCACTTATACACAAGCTTAAATCACCGAGGCCCGAAGAGTTTTGGAAGTAGATGCTGAAACTCTAAGAGCAGTCGTTAAAAGGGGATGACCCGATTTAAGTGTATAAAGTTTTCATCTTGACAGAAATGCCATCACCCAAAAAACCCATCTGTAAAATTTCGCGCCGATATTTCAATCCGTTTCCATGTGAGAGCTAAAAACTTGATTTTGTAATCCCCATGTAAAATGAATATTGGTCGGCCAAAATGGGGCACATTTTCGCTCATAGCATGTAAACCAAACATCCTTTAGCCCTAAGATTTCACAAGGTAAATTAGAAAAATAGTACCTTTCTTCAGATACCAAAATCTTGACCACTTCGGTAAAATATGGGGGTCTGTGGACAAGGCTATTAGCGATCGGACCATGGCCCTTTAAAATTGGAACATTCGTTTGGGCATATAAGTGATATACAAAATAACTGTGTCCGAGCTGAAATGTATTCCTTGTCAAGTGAAAGAATCAAAATCAAGATAAAATTTAAATTGATTGCCAAATAAAGTGCCCTATCGTTTCCAAAAATTACCCTCTTAGTGTACACTATTTCCCTCAGATTACTAAAGACAGTTTTGTATAAAAGTGTGCCAAAGGATAATACGAATTTCAATTACTACGTATTACTCGGTAAAGTCTGTCTGAAACTTTTTAATGTTAAAGATACAATTCACAAATGGCTTCGACCATTATTTGAAATTCATCAAGCTGTCCATCATGTGATGCGTGTTTACCGCCAGGCTATATTTAATTTTTCATCTTTTACTTTCTATTAATATGTCCACCTCCGTGGTTGAAAATTTATTATAGCAATTATGACGCAAAACAAATTTTATACGATCATGTTACATGCTACGCCCCGCAGGCGGCCAGGATAAACAACACAAAATCGTGTCCTCAACAAACTCTTACAAACGGGAAATGGTCGGAAAATCTTACCCTGAAATCTTTTGATACGGTGGAGAGTTTACGACTACGCACGAATGGTTTGCCATCGAGAGATTTCCGTTGTGTTAGTCTCAATCCAAGTCTGGACAACGACTGCGGTAAAGTCTGGACAACGACTGCGGTAAAATTTGCTATCTACTGAAGATAGTGCCGCGTACAGCACTTAGCATAACTGCTGGACTACTTTAAGGTCGCTTTTGTATTGCGTACGCCTTTTTACTACCGAATCTACGCTGAAATCAATAACTCACTGAAAATATCTAAATAATTGTGCATGTTTTTAGCGGTTGAACAGTTCCATAGTTGGAGGGGAAACAAACTTTGCAATGTTGGATATTTTCCTCAAGTGCCGAACCTCTCGATATGAAAAGAAGCGTCATACATATACGAGGGCAATGTGAAAATGCAAACAAATACAATTTAGATAATCAGATGATAAAATGCTGGCGTATACTGATAGGGAACAAGCTATATTTTACGTTATCTTTTCATGTCTGCGCGTTAGTTCTGTAGGACAACCGTTGGATAATTTGGGATAATGCCGTTTTTTAGTTGCATGTGAAGGTACGCGGGATAACACGTAATTATATATCGCACGGGGTGCTCAGAAAAGTAACTGTCAAACAAGAAGACGAAGAAATTTGCAAGTTACAATAGAAGAACTGAGAGGACCGACCCAGGAAACGGATAATAGTTTTTCCTAGTGGTTGTGCCTTGCAAGGCTTTGAACTAGTACGCCCTAAAGTCGTGCGAGGTAGCGTGGTGGCAAGCATCCCTAGCAGTAAGAAAATTATTTTCATAGGTGCTCTCGTAGAATTTGTTTCAATATTTCCCGTCTTTGTGAATGCTTCGGGAAACGCCTTTGACTCTGTTCTATTGAACTTTGTTTAAAACTTGGCCTTTTCACCTGTAGTTTATCAAAATAATTAAAATTACCTCAAGTCATGGGATACCCAGATATTCAGGACACTATCTCTTCTAAATGTCAAATATCCGAATCAAAAAGTAATGTTTCATTGTGTCTTGTTCATGTTTGTTATCTCTGAAGTCATTGTTTGTATAGTAAAGCAATTCGTGCATGCAGGCCAAAGAAGTCATTTCCACTTACACGTTGAGTAGGTTGGGAAAAAATAAAGTTATAAAATGCCAACCAATTGATTGAAGTATATCAATAGCAGTGTTAATGCGATATTAGCTGGCCATGGGACATTTTGTGGCCCGCTTTAATTACAAAGATAAAGATTGTGGAGTATCGCACGTACACGAGCTGTTGATAAAGACCTGAAGTCTGAATATCACAACCACGTTAAAATTCCCTCCAGCGCATATCAATATCTCTGTTTTTCCTCCGTCTGTATCGTAGTCGGTAAATCATCAAATGTATTTTAAGTTCAATAAAGATATAAAAATGAGATTGATGTCGCTCAAATGTCAAAGAAAATACACCTTCAGTGCGTGACTAGAGCCGGGCGGTATTAGAACGACGATAGCCGCCAGAAACGTGGGGCACTTCGGAGTCTTCCAAAGTGGGTTAATAAAATCAACGAGATTTTCGCTAAAGCAAAATAAAAAGTTTACAATTGATTTATATATACAAATAAAACTAACGTTGGCATCATGGCACACTACTTTTGATTGGTGATAGATTTCATCGCATACCTAGGCACAATTATAGCACTGTCATTTTTTCCAGGTCAGCCAAGTACAAGTGATATGACCGAGTTTATAATAGAACTGAACAGGTTGTGTAAGTAACACACATTCAATCGCTGCAGATGGCATATCCAGGTTTGACGAAGACACTCTTAGCCTTCGGGGGGTATGAAATGGCGCTGCTGATATTACACCCCACGGGGATGTCCAGGTCAAAAGCCTTTTCATAGCAGGCCACAATGGACACATTTGCAATGCCATCCCCGCGGCGTGTCTTTCTTTTTTTCTCCGTATCATATCAACTTTGACAGAACGGCAAGTTAATATTAATATCTCAAATGTCGTATACTTTGCCATTTCTAATCAGATACCGTCTCCCAGGGCAATTATCGATATCTAGCAATCGGCAACGTGCTTTAAGCCTGCAAACCCACAAATTTCAATAAAATTGCATGCAAAGCGGTGGTTGCTTATCTCTTACATGGATTGCTACTATATATGTCTATTATAGGCAAAGGTGCGGCAGAATTCCCATTACGTTTTTAATGCACATGCCAATATTGTTTTTGAATTGACCACAAATACCTGCATGTGAGCGGATATAAACCAGGTTAATACGGACCCTTAAGCATGTCGTGGTAATTTCAAAGAATTTCGCTCTTTGATGACTTGTCATTATAAAGTGGTACCTTTAGTTCGTAGACAGGTGCAGACAACAAATTCATTTATCTCTAAACAAATAACAGTTTACCCCAGATCACATTTACACCAAGTAGCCAGTTGTATTGGAATTAGATGGTAGCTAGATATTTGGTACATTTGTTTTGGAAGTGTACTGGTAAATGGGCAATGCCAGTGCGAACCGAGGCTCAACAGAAACGGGGATGTAAACAAATATAATATTGTGATCATTTTTCTTTTATTCTTCTTTAAATATGTAGCAAGGAGAACAACTTTTTTTTTAGTTTCTGTTTGTTTAAACAGTCTTCAAGCGCTGTTGCCTCCTATTACGCCGCCATTAGGAAATCGTCACAATCATTGAGGTATAGGGAGGCGACAAGCTGTAAGTAGTATAATATGTATTAACAGCCTGTCGTAGCTATGCTATCAGAATATTATTATCACTTTATGTAGAATTAAAATCAATTTCCTCCCACATCCTCCCTCGCTAATGTAGTGGATAAGAGTATTAATTTATAATGCAGATATCACATGTTCGACTTCACCTGTAAACTATTTAAAATAAATGCAATTCAACATAGTTTTTAGAGTAAAGAGAAACATTCTCGAAGTCCGAGGTTTAAAATACTCGTGTACAATACGGAAAGGTATTGAAACACCTCACTATCATAAGGTAACAATAAATGCATCCCCTGCACGTTATTTTCCCGCATATCCAAGCGTAGAAAATAACCTCATAGTCACTGGTAAAGTATCCATGGGATCAAAGAGAGAAAGATGCTTGCCATAAGGACTTTGATAAGCACATCGGCGAAGTAACCGATTCCTGCGAATTTAATATTTTCTAAATAGGATATATTTCAATACTCTTGTTATGTCGAGTCGAAAAGTTGACAGGTGTTGAAAAATGAATCAAGTCACCCCAAGTTCTTTCCTAAATATCAGTGACCAGTAGCTGCTACATTATGCTGTATTTGACTCGTGCACATTAATAGCACTGTTGATATCCGGTAAATCGCACTTCAAATTACGTATTATCTGAAGTAAGAGCCATGGTTTTAACCCAGAGGTTGTTTTGAGTCATCCCACCAATGCACCATTTTTGGGAAATTCATCTAAATAGGGTCATGTGATCCCATAAAATCCTATTTCTGTAACACATAAAAACCCCCTGACTGTAATGCCCATTTTAGCCCATAAGCATTAGCATTAGGGAATTTTTGAATGATTATGAAATGTCTTGTGTGTCTTAAAACTTTTGGAACATTTTTTTTCCTAAGTACTGACATGTGGTTTAGTACAGTACGGTATAGGCATGTTGCAATGCATCCATGGGGTGATATCAAAACACCCTCTGGTTATTACCCATGCAGTTGAAAAGATATTTTAATTGACTATATAACCACCCCGATAAGATCGATTCTATTTTTCAGACGCAAAGCAACAAGATACTTGTCCGCTTTCAGAATAAATAAACATGGGCTTTTACGTTTGCGTTCAATAACCATGACACGTAATATTCATCATTTTCCGAAAGTAAACAAAGAAGAACAAAAACCAAGTTGTTGGTAGATTGGACCTAACATCTTTGTGCAGAAACAAAATTAAAGTGACAGGATGAGATTTTTTAGGATACGAATTCTCTCAAATTGCCCACCGGATCGATTGTAGACCACCTACCAAGAACGTTCGAAGGTTTATTGGACAAAAAATGTGACAAACGAAAACAGAAAACCTTGTTGAGAAACTTGCCGACTATCGTAATTTCCCCATAGTACACCGTGCTTTGACTTCTGTCGTGCACGACAGAAAGTATAATCATCATATTATTACATAAAGACGGCGTATTCGGCGTATTCACTTTAAGTGTGCTCTAATACATTGAAAGCATTCCAAATATGCAAAAACCCGGGTTCGAAAAAAATTGGGGCGCTTCATTCGGGAAAAATCTCATGTTCGTCTTTAACTTACATAACTTGCCGTTCTACCAGTCACTAATATCCAGTGTGGCCACCCCTGGCGTGAATCATTATGTAATCATTCACCTACTCTTAATATGATTACCGAGGTGTTCAAATAGAAATATTTAAGATTGGGTCTAAAAAATATTCCAACTTATGAGCAACAGTGTATTTGGAGAGACTTTCCAAGATTGAAGTATGTAATGTAATGGTATAGGGATTAATATACCTTAACGATTTTCATGTCCGCGTTCACATATAATAACCTTTCGCCAAAGGCAAGCAACATTATATCAAACTGTCATTCTAGGAAACTTACATTCGGCGTCGGTCTGTAAAATTTGCTTCTGATGTTTGGTGCCTAAAGCATGCAAAAATGATGTCTGAAGTTACTCCAGTTTGGAGATCGACCCATCTTTCCGACTTATTTTGTAGGACTGAATCAGGTCGACAGTGTATACTAATCTCGTGCGCAATTTTCCTGAAGATCGTTAGAGTAAATGAATGTGTTAACCTCGTGCTTAATTCCAGTATTCATTAAAACGTTTAGCGTAAATTAAATTAATTAAAAACTACAGCCATTATTGTTGCGAGAATTACGCTTAGCTCTTTAACCCTTTTTATTTATTTTTTTCATTGACTCATATACACTTTTCAAAGGTGTCATAATGTTGTGGGAATTAGGCCTGGATCTTTAACGCATTTGTTAAGCTTTTTTTTTTATCGGACTCCTATACTTTTCACATGTGTTCATAATTTACCATCCGCGGTACCGTCCAATTTTGGTTATTATTATTGCATTTCTATTGTTTTGTGTTTTGTTGATTTTATTGCTGGAAAGAATAGACAAGGTATCTAGTTAAGAATCCACAGGGTTGCGACATGGGAACACCCTTGGCAATTGCGTAATGAGGTCATAGGTCACATAAGGGATTAAATTTACAAAATGCATCAATTATTTATGAAATATCACAAATTGTCCCTGAAGTACGAAGAAGTAAAAAAGGCAAGTGACGTGAGTGTACATGGCTAATAACAAGGTATAGGTAAATTAGGTCAAGTATAACAAATATTTTGTATAGGGGTCAAATTTTTAAAAATGCCCCTATATAATTGAAAGTAGTGAATAGTCTGGCACGAGGATTCTGAAAGTTTTGTTCATTCGAGATGTTCCTATACAGGCATTAGGTATAAATGTGGCAAACTTAACCTGTGCCACGGCTTGACGTATAGAGCAATCAGCCCAGAAGGTTTTGGTAGACGAAATGAGATACCAATATCTGAACACGGGAAAATTCAGAGAAAAATATAACTTTGAAAATATGAAAGTCTCCGGGGACCCGGTTGTTGCGTGTACCCAGGAGAGGGGTAAAGTTACTAGGGGGGTCAAATGTGTGAAACTGCTGTAAATCGTACATAATATAGATCAAATTATTCATTAGGTAAGCGGGAAAAAGTCAATTGGGTCACACGCGTGTGGTGCTTCATTTCCCAAGATATTTGGGAACATAGGTAAAGGTCATTTGTTATTCAAGGGAAAGGTCACGTTACAATACCCAGATTTGTTTGAAAAATATTTTTTTAAATGTTTAATGATACTGAATCCAAATATGAATGCTTTTGTCTAATTTCGGAATCTCCTGTTGTTATAATGGAAGGGGTAAACAGTCCTGTAGGACTTTTATGGGGACGGGGACAGGATAACCCTCCTTGAAAGGGAACCAACCATATGCAAAATAAAAAGCATATTTTGAATTCAGATCATTAAATATGTTTTTAATATTTTTACAAAGAAATCTGGTATTACAATTGTAATTATATTATTCAATATCTTGGAAAAGGAAGACCACCACACAGGTGTACCAATTGACTTTTTTACTCCTGGTAACCTAAGGAATAATTGAAGCTATTTCATAGATTTAGAGCAGTTCAATATTTGACCCCCATAGACACTTTACCCCTCTCCTGGGGTATTACACGCCAACAACGGCGTCTCCGGCAGGACTTCCTATTTCAAAAGTATATTTTTCTCTGAATTTTCCCGTATTCAGTTATTGGTATCTCGTTCGTCTAACCAAAAGCTTCTGGGCTGACGTCTAGTACGCCTATCATTAAATATTTACTAAATACTCTGCGGATATAGCACATTGTAATACATTTTTCGATTTTTTCAAGCTGTAATAACAGTCTACTCTTAAGGTCCCAGGAAATGGTGATGAACTAATCCAAATTCTTTACGGGGCATTCCATTCCAATAAACAGGGCCAGAAAAAAGAATACACTACCAATGACATCATTAGTGAAAAAACTATTGATTTTCACTCAGTGTCATTGAATTGGGATTAACACAGTCACCTGGAATTTTCGATACTCTCTGAAAAAATCAAAGTTCAACTAGTGATATTCATCACCAACAAATATGGAATGCTTTCTTGCCCCTCCTTGAAGACTTGACACAAACCACCATGGCACGTCAATTCTATTTGCATGTCTGGGATCTCTTTAACATCTTAAAATGTTGACCCCCTATACAAAAGATTTGTTCCTTTGATATATTCTTGAGCTACACATTTGGAATAATGCATCCTGAGGATAATAAAAAATTATCATTTACTTTGTACCCTTTGGACTGGAGAAAGAATTTGGGACATTTATAACTTTCTTGAGCATTTTAAAAATTTAAAATAACCCCTTTAAGGTGAACTTAAAAAACTCAAATTGCCCAAGGGTGCCAAGGTGGCACCCGGCGGGATTGTCCACAGACAACACTCAACGTTCTGTCCGACAAATACGACTAATGGGATGTTGCAGAAACATTACCGGATTTCACTTATTATTTAAAGGGGTACCAAGAAATGGCATAGATTGATGTGTTGTGTCAAGTCGTACAAGAAGGGACCAAAAAGATGTAAATATTTGGGTTGGTGATGAAATCATTAGTGAAAACTTGATTTTTTCAGAGAGAATAGAAAATTCCAGTGTGTGAATCTATTCAGGACACTGACTGAAATCAATAGTTTCACTAATGATGTCAGGTGTATGTCTTTTTTCTGGCCCTGTTTATGGAATGGAGTCCCATAAAGATTGGAGTAGGTTTATCATCTCATTTCATGGGACCTTTAACTGTTTGAGTCCTGCAAGTGAGGCCAGTCGCTATTTCCCTCAAAATTAAAACGTGAAATTCCATGGTCACATTAGGAATCAGCATGAAAAAGGCATTTATCGAGTCAGCATGCCTAGTAATATCAGAGGTTATTGAGATGGATTACCAAATGACCTGCGTCATTCGGGAAACCTCTTGAAAGCCATTGACTATTGTCATTTGAAACAAATTCTGAATTCCCGTTTTGTTTTGTGAAAGTATAGGGCAAAACCATTACAAATATTTCAGAGCTAATTCAGTATAATGTTATCAGTCTTAAAGGAGCACTACTCGATCTTTATCCTCGATCCCCACAAAACTCATCCAATCCAAACCTCAGGTTTTCGTATCATGGACAACCTTGTTTTGATTCTCATTCTCAACTGCAACTCGATAATCTGGGGGCATTGGCTTACATGTAATTGCCGCTGGGCACATAAATTTGTTATTGGCAACATGCTTTGCCTATATAAAAACATGTCAATACATGGTTATATCCGATAATTTTTTTAAAACCCCACATCAGTAATTTGTTCAGGAGTAAGACAACCAACGCCTTCAATTTTTTGTAGAAGTGATTTTTTTTTAAATTACATTGTATTGAAAATTGTAAGGTAAAGCTATACCGGCAAGTAGTAAAGTTGAGAGCAATACAGTTTTAAATACGGGAGATTTTTGTGCAAAAATGTCGGGATCCTGACTTTTATGACGTCATATAGCGAAAAAAAGACATTTTGAAGGTAAATTTAACGCTTGTCCCGAAGATTCATGAAAAATTAGAATATTATTTGATGGTGCAACAATAGCAATTGGAAGACACACACCCCACATTTTTTTAAAGAAATGACTGATTGTGGCTTAACCTTGAGCGTGGGCACGGGTATTAAGCCACTCAGTAAGAGTTGCAATGTTTTAGCAAGCCCCAAGCAACTCCGATAAAATTCCCGAGCTTTATTTATCAATAAATCTCAAGCAGTTTATGCTGACAGGGATGTATCATTAGGATTCATCAAATATTAATAGTCTTAAGATTCATGGTGACAGAGAGGTTTTTTAAACGGAAAACGCAGGTCAACAAGTTTTGACCGGGTGTCAAGTTTTACTCGACAAACGATTTATAACTGCAGGGCTGACTTCGTATATACGGGTGCGTCCGCGTATTTGGTATAAGGTGTCTCGTATTTAGTGCAGATCGAATCTAGGCAATAATGTGTGTTTTCTAGAGAAATATGCGGAAATATGACCAAAACCAAAATCACTCCTGATTTTGGTCTTACACGGACGATTGTACCTCAAAAGGTCACCAAAATCCAAAAAGACGCAGAAAATTGACAAAGAATTTGATTTTTTTTACAACATTTTCAGGCCGGGCTAATTTAGATCGGGAATCCCTGATTTTAATTTTAGAAATGTTTTTTTTTTTTTTTTTTTTTTTTTAAAAGTTAAATTAAACCTAAATAAAGAATATGCAATGACATTTCCCGAAGAAGCGCCCTAAAATTATTTTCGAAAACCCGTTTTTCTCCATATTTGGAATGCTTAACCATGTATATATCACACCTGAATTAAATAAGTCGAATACGCCGTCTTTATTAATAGAAGTCTTTCACCTCACTCACGCATAACCTATAACAAAAGGTGTGAGTTCCCGTAGTATTCGTTATTCAGATCAATTAATACCCGAACCAAAGTTTACTTGTGGCTATTCAAGTGTGACCTATACCTTTATTGCATACATTCCAACAGCAGTCGTTTTTAGATTAGAAAGTCTCCAGAAATTGGGAATGGGACTTGCCATGCCCGCAAGATGGCCGCTAATCCGAAGTTGGAAGACCTCGTAAGATGATGATTGGTATGTGCAAGACAGAACAATTCAAAGCATGGTATTAGGGCGATTTCGATAGCAAGCAAAGTAAAGAACAAGATTTGCAGTTTTTTTGAACTTGTTTGTCCAATAACCTTCGAAACGTTATCGCGTAGGTGGTATACAACCGACCAGTGCAATTGTTTGGAGAAAATTCGTATCCTCAGAAAATCTCCTCCCGCACTTGTAAATGCTTCTTCTACTCTCTACAGAATTGTTCAGTGAATTCCAATTTGGCTTGTTGATGTTGTCGACCTCAAATAGAATAGTGTCCAAAATTCGATAAACCCAGTTTATCGACGATAAACCATTTTTTGCGATTGATCCTAGATTATCGAATGATAAATCTAGTTTTTTAAAACAACCCTATATCGGTTGCTAACCTAGTTTAGCAACCGAAATTTCATAAAACCTACTTTATCGAAATGAAAAAACCAGGTTGATCAAATCGAAAAAACTAGGATTATAAAAAAACCAAAAAAAAAACAAAAACAAAAAAAGAACCCAAACAAACACAAAAAACCACATGATATCGGTCGATATTGAGTTATAAAACAGGTTTATAAACCAAGATAATCGAATTTGGGTAATGGCAGTTTATCGAATTGATAAACCTACTTTATCATATCAAAAAAAAAGGTTTATCAAGAAACCATTATATTTAAGGGTTGGATAAACATGGTCATCAAATTAGATAATCCTGGTTTTCAAATTGAAAAATCTAAGATTATTGAATCGAAAAACCAGTTTATTAAAAAAAAATGATATCGGTGATATTCAGGTTCTGATAACCAGGATTTAAATTTGATATTCCCGAAAATCTAGGTTATCAATCGAAAAAACCAGGTTATCAAAAATAAATTAACACTCTTCGCTTCGGGGAATAACAATCGATTTAAAAACAAACTTTGGTATCTAACTCTTCAATACGGTCTGTGTATCAACAACATTTGTAAACAATTTGAGATTATGTTTTGGTGTCATTGCAATACGGCTTTGCCAGTATGTGTAGTTTGTATGGCTGTTTGCAAGAGAGGCCCAAACTGTTCAAGATCATCACGGGGTAAAAAAAAATGATAATAATCACATTTGTTTCTTAAATCCTTTAATGTATTATTACTCTCAACAACAATTGAGACCATTTGAACAGAATCTGGGATGTTTGTGCAAATTCGAAGGTAGACAGCAGGGCGTCTACTTTGTGAATAGTAAGGTTCCAGACATAGCAAAATTTTAGATGAGATGACATCAATGTTTACAAACCCAAGGTAGCACCTGTCTACTGACAGTTAGAGGTGCGAAGCGTATGCCCATACAGTTACAGCATTCAATAGCCTTATCACGTCCATTGAGCGCGAATTTTAAAAGCACAAGCCTGCAGGTGCTCCCGCATACTGCCGGCAGTGATTTGTTCGTGCCCCGGAGTTGATGTCCAATGTCACCCATCTAAGACACAGTTAGCAGCAATGTTTGTAACATGTTAGGGTATCTATTTGGAAATAGTCGGCCTGACTGTTACACACCGGGAAAGGTATGTTAGGGTTTAATAACATGGGCCATAAAGATTCACAGGAATGGATTCGCAGGCAACAAAGAAAGTGACGTAGGATGTAACTGGTCTAACTCTTTTGTACATATGGAGTAGACAGACGTATATATATTCAAGAATGCTTCAAAAATTTCGCGAAATTGTCCCCCGGTACAATCTTCCCCTCCCTCTCAAAATGCTAAGGATAACAAAGTGGTGTCATTCTGATTTGGATTCAGAACACTCTGTGGCCTAGAAATGAAAGACGATATATTTTGATTCAGACGTCAAACTTACTTTAAACAAGTTCTAAGCAGTTATAGTTAACCTTAAGTCACGTCCATGAAAACTGCAAACGATGTGTGGTAGTTGCTATATACCGGAGGTGCAGCAGAGCACTCAAGTACTTGTTTTCTTTAATTCCGAGTATTTTTTGTTCTCCCGGGGAATTCTTTGTGAGAAATTTAGACAAAAATAATCTAAAGGTACACAATCAATTTGCATGAAACTTTCGGGGTTGAGCGGAGGATGTCTCGAAAAGCAATTCTTTTTTCCTTTATTATTAAAGGGAATTTTGGGAACCCGCGAAACATCATAAGGGGGTGTTTTGAAGATGCATTTCCCGCGAAATTCCAGAAAAGCGATTGTGATATCCCGATTTTATAACATAGTACACTATATTTCTAAACTTAATTTCTTTGGGACTTTTAAGAACAACGTTAAACTCTAAAAAGGGGCATTCCCAGTTTGTTTACTTGAACAGGAAGAAATGGGATTCCCAAATTATGTTTTGAGAAAGACAGGCGCCGCGTTTACATGATAATTAAAGTGTACCCTCATGAGGGAAACCCGGGATATCATAACAAGGAATTTTCCATGTAAAACATGCACCATCATTGTTTTCCTTCCATCAGGTTTGAAGTAAAAGCCAATAATTTTTTTGCAATGCAGTATCAATTAAAGCGTATGAAGGGATCTGCGTGTCTGAGTGGAGATAGCGCAGGGATATAGGTGTTGGAGTTCAAATAATAATAATAAAAAGTGTGAACATTTTGACCGGACTTACGAGTAAATAAAACTGGATTGTTACTAAGTCATATACTATTGCGCAGAATTAGAATTTAGAATCCTTGCCGAAAATTAATTGGTAGATCAGCCAAAGCTGCCATCTTGCGGACCTTCACTTCACCTGTATCAAAATAAGCACTCCATTATAATCACTCTGATGAAGGTGGCGGGGGGAGTTTGGTTGGAATGAGGTCCAAATTTGGACTGCTTACCGTTACGAGAACCATTCCGGTAGAGCTAGCTGTCCATAAGTAGAGCCTTTGAGGCTGCGTCCATGTGGATTTCCTATTTCTATTTGGTACTCCAAGGGCAGCAATGAATTTGCATTTGCGCTTTTCCAGGAGTAAACCTGAGTTTTCGCAATGAAAACCTGGTGGTACACCCAAGGCCTTCTCCATCTCGTACATCTTTCCTCTCCCTAAGAAAATGTGATCTCCGCAGCTTGGCAACTTACAGCGGCATCTGGCGATCTTACGATGCTGCAAAGGTTTACAACACAGTTAGTGTCAACACATAGCACCACTACAGGGCGAGTCAAAAAAGTACAACCAAATAGAGCGATTTTCATGGAAAAACCCTCTGTGCTATTCATATATTTTTCTTTTTGTAGTAAATTCCCTGTTTTGTAGCTCTCATATAAAAATGACCCATTAAAATTGATTAAATCGTTCAAAAGGTACACCTGGCCAGAAGGGAAAGTACCCAATGTGAAAGGCCGAACAGTCACACGCTAGA
The DNA here is from genome assembly GCA_023653785.1 of Ophioderma brevispina. Lineage (NCBI taxonomy): Eukaryota > Metazoa > Echinodermata > Ophiuroidea > Amphilepidida > Ophiodermatidae > Ophioderma > Ophioderma brevispina. Next base: position 29,529 of record JAMKCH010009746.1, on the reverse strand, counting down.
GTAACCAAAGAGTACTCTTGGATTAACGTTCAGCTTTGGTATTGCAGCATATCCTCCATTAATTAAACAGTTGGAATAAATGTCAGGAAACACCAGTGACGTAACCAGTCTTTGGTGAGGGCGTGGGAGGGAGAGGGCGAGGGTGGGATCCGCACTCAAAATTGTTCCCCTCTGGCCCCAATAGAGATCAGGAAAAGTAATAAATTATAGTATTGGACAGGTACCGTGTTCACTTTTGCATTTAAAATGTGTTTTAGTGAGCCCCAAAAGGTAAATGTTCCCATCGATGGTCCCCCTTCCCCAAATGAAAATTATGGTTACAATCGTTGGGTAAGGACGTAAACTGAAACCAGCTATCAAAAAATATTAATGCAATCAATATAGACTTGAAGCACTAATTTGGACACAGTCTGTTCAACTTGTGATTCCACGTAGTAAACATTTTAAAAATATAGGGCTGGATAACAGATAAAGCATTAGAATGTTCCATTTTAATATATCCGTTCATGTCATTAAATCTTAAGTATTCTATATTATGATTCAACACATGTCCTGCGCAGCATTTGAATACGGCGCCAAAGAATCAACAGTTAATTTATTTGAGCCCTCACGCTGAACATAGTAAATGAGTTAGTAATGAGTCATGGTGCAGTCAGTGTTGCAATTTGTTCGGGTCAGGAAAAGGATACCTTCACAAAAAGAACTGTAGCCATGAATGGATTTTGATCGATTTTAAAAATTTAAAATTATTGGAAAAGGCTGATTAAAAACACTATCAACAATGAATTAATTTGGTAAATTCCGTTAATGTTTCTTCATAAAAAATCCCTCATTTGGTTGTACTTTTTTTGACTCACCCTGTACATATACTAACACGATATCAAAAAGAACTAAGTATACAAGGGACCGTACATAGTCTTTGCAGACCTGTTTAGGAGCCTTTAATAGTGGGACCGGAAGGCAATGATGACACATTCTGCCTAATTGTGGTACTCTGGGAGATAGTAAGAGCCAGGCTATAATGTAGATAATCCAGATTGGATTGGACACCGGGAATTCACTACCACGGCGGAATCTTCAAAATGACAGACTTGCTCCTTTCTGTTCGTTATTTTGGGGTCGAACTAGATTTGCACCAATCTGAAGACACCATGGACGATAGGTCTTACGATTGGTAGGAAGATCTGGGCGCTCGAAGTCAAAAGCATTTGACCTATTTATACTATACTGACGATGTCGCATGGACTGCAGTACTGATATCATCTGCCTATATGAGTACTTACTGCATTTGAAGAGTCAGCCGGTAAGTGGGCTAATGCTGAATGTAAAAAAACATATGCCGATTCCAATGAAAGAGAAAGAATACCTTCTGATCAAACAAAAGATGGCGACCTATCAGGAAGAAGAAGATTTTAAATATCCGAGGTAGCAGAATAACTCCTTTCTTTACAAGAAACCTTGATATTATATAGAAGTCGATGTTACAAGACAACTTAAAAGTTGTTCTGGTGACAGTCGGACTTCTCTTCAGGGTCTGCGTGGAAAGGATCTTATCGTATGGTGCAGAAACATGCAGATATTACGAAGGAGCTCAATGTCACGTATGAACCACACTGTTAAAAATGTTCCTAATTTTACCAGATTATATACCTTTTAAATTAAGGTAAAACCCTGATTATTCAATAATCTTCATGTTTCGTTACTTATTATCTAACATAAAAATACAATGGGAAGCAGAAAAAGGGTAATAAACAGTGGATAGAAAATAACACTACACATTTTGAAAAAAAAGGATAGTACTTATACGCTAACCGTATTATAATTTCGTATTATTACGTTTTTTGTAACTTATTGTTTTAATTAAGAAGATAAACATAAAAATTGATTAACCTTTAAATTGTGTTAAATAACATCGTAAAGTAACGTCATTAAAAAAATGCAAAAATCTTATTTCCATTTTATTTTAAATGGTTTTAAAAATACTTGTAGAACTGATTCTGCTTTTTGTATTCTTGAGTTGAATTGGAAAAGTAGTACACCTATACATTTAATTTCGCCAAATTTCTTAGATTGCCTCTCATGAGTCCGGCCTCCATTGCTTCCATATACTACTCAGGTAATCTGCTCCACATTTTCTGAACCCTTAATCACCTTAAATACGGTATCGGTATGGTTGCAGAGCAAGGGTCCACCTCATGATTCTGCTATTTGCACTTGACCTGCGTACACATGTGAGTGGTTGGTGGTCTGTCTCTCTATTAAACTCTGTTACAATTACAGGTAGGGCTCAAATTTCTTTACCGCCCAAACCACTGCAAGGCATTCACGTTCTAACGAATATACCTTTTGACACTTAAGTTTCTTACTAGCATAGGCCACGGGAAACATTTCACCCGCATATTCCTGTAGCAAAATTGCACCAACTTCCTGGTCTGAAGCATCAACGTTCTCAACGTAATTCTATGTTGAGATCAGGAAGTTGTAGAATGGCGAGTTGGACAACATTGTTTCACCAAGTATGAAACGCATGATCCTGACTCACACACCAAGAAATGATATTTGGATTCCACTTTCTTTGTGCAGTCAGTCAGGGGTGCAGCTGTAGCCGAAGTTGGGAATACAAACTTCCGGTAGTAACCGGCTAATCCCCCAAAACGCTCTCACTTGCTTCTTGTAGTTGGGTTTGCTTTCTGGATGGTCTCTACTTTGTCTGGTTTGGTTCATTGTGCCTTGACCTATAATATGTCCCAAGAATTCTACTTCCTCGAATCCCATGAAACATTTAGTAGGTCTGCAGTTAAGTTTGCTTGTCGCAGTTCGAATACTTGTCTTACCTTTTGAAGATGCATTTCAAGGTTTCTGTGTGCACGAGAATATCATTTCAATATAATGTGAACCATATCTAGCCCTCTAAGTAACTTTCTCATCCTGCTGAATGTTGCCGCTGCATTACAGACCAAAAGGCATGGGTGCTAAATGAAATAGACAATCTTGAAAGATGAAAACGCTGTAAGAGTTTTGAGTTTTCAGCCATCGGCACCTGCCAATAGCCCTTTACTAGGTCTATTTTGCTAAGTACCAGCTTTGGCTACCTGTGCAAATATTTCATCGTGATCTGGGATTGGTTCAGCATCGAATCTGGTCACTTGATTAACAATCTGGTGTCAACAAATGGGTCTGGTGCCATCAGGTTTTACTACAGCACCAAAGGAATTGCATAGGGACTATCACTGGGCGAAATCACTCCCATTCCAAGCATAGTCTGTACCTGATCTTGTACTCTTTCTTAATGCATGGCCCAGCATGGGGCATTGGATAGGGCTTCCTCCTATTGGTTTAGGATCAGTTACCAATAGTATGTTCACCTAGTGTAGTTTTTCCTGGGATATCGGTAAGAACATCTTTGAATTCTTCAAGAACACTCTTTTGTTTCCTACCTTGCCTTATTACGGGCATTGAATGGGCAACACACATCTTGACAAGCTGAAGATGATAGAAACTGGAACATGTTTCCACCATTCCAAGTAAGGAAACCCTCGCGACTTGCTTTCTCTAAATGTGCATCAGTTGTATCATTAAACACTTCCCACATCTTGTTTGTTGGGGTTGTGGTTGTTGGAGTGGTTGCGATGACAACTTTGTACGTTTTGTAAGCATCTCATCAACCACTTCAGACATAAACGCAATCAGTTGTTTTGTCTACAATCACGAGCGTAGTGACCTGGTCATACCACAAATAAAACCAATGCTTGACGTACGCGTTTGTTGAACTCTGGTAGGTTTTGGCGATTGATTTTGGCCTGAAACGGGTTTACTATGAACCCTGTGATTCTGGTAGTAGACCAGTATTTGAATATTTCTGTCATCTGATTGTTAAAATGAGTCCATGATATGGGTTAATTGTACATTTTTGTTTTGGTTGAAGGAAATAAAACAAAAAAACCAACTATCCACGTGGGATCGTACCCCCGGAAACCTACGATCTCATGGCACAAAAGTTACCATACACCCCGGCTACACCGCCGGCTAGGGTCCGCCGTTTGCAGGATGAAGAAAACTACAGGAGAAAAATAAGGGCAATTTATTATTAGGCAGTTGGTTAGGCATTACACTAGCCTGACCTAAAACAAACAAGTGACAAATATATGATGAGGTGTATAAAACAAATATAGACTGCTTTTTATTCAGGAAAATAGTATGCCCTTGGTCTCAAATCATGTTCGGAAATATTTCTCACCTTTTCCCCAATGAGCAGCCTATATTGATACTGTGAATTCTTAAACCTATACAGGGTAACCTTGTTTATTCTTGCCTTGAAAGACCTGATGCCAACCACCTCGTGCTTCTGTGTATGATCAGCATAACTTGACATTTCAGCAGCAGTAGTAGTTTTCTTTCTGTCAACAAATGTTGCCTGATCTTTTGTACAAAACTGACAAAATTGTTCCCGAAGTATCATGTCTCATATGTTGAAAAATGTGCAAAATTGTTCAAGTCCATCCATCTAGCAAAAATTTGTATTCTAGTCACAAACCTTGTTCTGATTTCCCCCCAACCCCCCCCAGTGTTGGTCTAGCCTCTGTGACTAATTTGCGTTCTAACTTGCAGGGACTCTAATTTCAACTGTAACAGTTTTGCTTTCTCCTGTTCTATTTGCTCTTGCAATTCCTTTGTTTCTGAAGTTGTTCACTTTGGCCGTTCCATTTCAATTCATCTGCCTTTGAGAAGCCCTACGATTTCTTTCCTCATCCCGTTCTTGTTTAAGCCTAATTCCTTTCTCGTCCTCAATAAATTGTTTGAGTTCGGCACCCTCCAATTTCAACCTTTCCCCAATAGCTATAAGCTTTTCCATCTCTAACTAGGTGGCTGCCATAATTATAAGTGGGTACCTCCAGTAGCCAAGTAAATATGAAAAACCCTATAAATATTTACAAATTTATGCGCTGCCAGTTTCTGCAAGCACAAATACCAAAATTATATACAATTACAAACTGGCAATTAGAAATCACCCAATTTAGTATGTAGCCTTTGCAATTCTAACAGGACCGTTGGCAAGAAGAGCACAGAGAAAAACAAACCATTGGCTTACCAGACATCGCTGCGTTAGAGCAATGCCTACTTCTGAAATCTTCAAAGGACAGCTATGTAACCGGTGCGGTACCTAGTCCGACTCCCCAAAACAGCCGCTTTGACTAAACTTGCCTGTGGATCAAATTAGAAGAATAATAAGTATACAAATATATGTATATCCAAATACAGGTTATTACATACAGTACTAGGGACTTGTTGTATCAAACGCTGCACGTTACAAATATCGGACAGATGCTCCCGGACGAGCCCCCATTAATTGTCACCTACAAAAAGGGCAGGCTATAATTTGCTTGTTAGCCTAGTGGCTATCCGACTGAGTATAAATTTACAAAATAAAATTTAATATAGTTGTATTTCTTCAATCTTCAATATCATACATAATTTGTGGCATCTTGGATCCAACTGATTTAATGTTACCAAATGGTTGGCATTCTTGAAATTCCACTTTCATAATGTTGTTTGATTAAATTTTGCTGTTTTCCAAAAGGTTATGAATATACAGCCTGTCTCATAAAAAAAAATGGTACAATCAGAAAAAAAATTGGTTAAATATGAAATTTCAAAATAAGTCATTCTTACTTGGTATAATATTAAAGAAGAAAGACCAGGCTTTCCAATGGTGTTTGTTTCATCTTATTTGCTTTTGTCAATCCAGAGATATAATCAATTTTGTGCGATATACCAAAACCAATTATTTTTGGGCAACTTGGATGCATGGCAGAGGTGCTTCGACCAGTTATGCCCATGCTGTCTTGAAGCTCACCAAAAGATTGCAACTCCCGACCAAATTCTTGAAAGAAAACACAGATTAAAGTAAACAAAAGAAGTCTAGTTTTATCGACACAAGTTTTATTAGTCAAAATAATCAGTTAAATGATAAATATCTTCTTTTCATAAATAATAGACAACACAAATATTTATTGCGCGTCAATGAAATGGAACTTCGAATTTATTACAAAATTGGTATCTGTTAAAATCTTGCTGGAAGGAATGTAATTGCAACCAAAATAAACACTCCAAAGAAAGGGTTTAAAAATATTGCACTATCTTTGTGCATTTACTAATTGTTGAAGTCAATAAAAATTTGAATTTGGAAGTAAAGTATCAAAGTGTTGGTAGGAATTTGCGTTTCATGATACTTCAAGACCATAAAAACTCTCTCCTCCAGGTTGCTGCATGCCAGCTGTACGCTCATTCTTCTCTTCTAACAAACAACAGTATGTCGAATGTTATTCACTTTATCTTAAAGCCAGAACTTACTGATCATAACTTCCACCATTACGTAACTGTTTTCCTATCTTTTAGAGTTTCTTTATAAAATTAATCCCTTTTTAAAGAATTTCATATCTGTTCAAGTGTGAATAACTTATGTTTAATAAATTCGTTCACCGTTTTTACTCAACCAGAAAGCGGCACAAACTCGATTTTTGTGTTCAGCAGTAAACTGGAGTTATCTCTCGATTGAAACAAGCAAATGAGATTAAACAAAAAATCCTGGAAAGCCTGGTCTTTTCTCTTTAATGTGATGTACAAAACGACTTACTTATGTTGAGATATAATATTGAAAAAAATCGGTTTTTGATTGTACCATTTTTTTAGACAGGCTGTATCAGTGATTTACCTTCTCAAAGAAATGGATGAACATACCCATATAGATGGAATTTAACTCTACTATATTACCAGAGCTCTCGTTTACTTGTGCACAAGTTAAGGTAGTCCTTCCAGGATTACAACGATCACGTTTACATTGAACTTCAAGTAAATTTGCAGTTCTAGTAGGTTTGATGTTTTAATGTTCATAAGGTAAAGTTCTCCCTTGTAAGTTCCAACTCTTGCTAGTAGAATAGAAGATGCTATAACTAGTGATGTGTCAACTCAGGTAGAATACATGGTACCTCTGGTCCCAAAACTCCAACCAAATCAAAAAAATGGTGGCACTGTATCGAATGAGAAATAAGGAATCCAAATTCTAAATAATACCTTGGATTCAATCCACAATGCCAACCAAGGTTTATATGCATTTTTGATATTCATTAAACTGCTAAAGTAAAACTTAAATCATTGTGTTTACAAAAGATTGCAGATACTGAATTAAACGTTTTGTTTTTACTTTTACAAAACCTTGAAACTTCAAGCTGCAATTGTCAAACCATTAAATTAATATAAAGTGATTTCTTTATCATACTTCTTATATGCTGGGTAATTAGAAAAGACACTCAAAGTTTTACTGCTTGTGAAAATTAAACATTTGCCGCACTGCTCAAGCATTTCTCTGTAGATATTCCATTGCACTTGTTGCAACCAAAATATTGAGCTAACAAAAATTATAAAATCTAAAATTTAAAAAAAGAAAAAACCTAAAAAATTAAAAAAAAATATTGTTATAAAAATTTCCAACAAGTTAAGTTTTTATTGAATAACTTTTAAAACTGAATATCACCATATTGAAATAATTACTCCAATGAAATCATCTCTGGAATCCTTGTTTGGCAAGCCCGTCATACAGCTGTACCAGGGTGTCGGCCTCCAACCGCCGACAGCTCCGAAACCACAGCTACCCCATCAGACTCGCGTGAGAAGACTGGTACCTAGGCATATATTCTCCACCATTATTGCGCAACGGTAGATTATGAATCCACATCTTAATTTGGCCTCAGGCTAATATGGGCTTTTCCCCTGAAATGATCCCATGCCAAGTGCTTTAACGAAGAAAAAATTCATTAAATCGAGGCATGGGCCTTGCCTAAAACTGGAAACCCTTGCGAGATGACACTCACAGCATGATTGGTAATAAAGCAGAGAGTGATTTATATCTCTACCCAACCCACAAAGTCTGGCTAGGATTATCTAAAGAATGTTGCACTACAATAGCACAGACAATAGAAAGCCTTGGACATTGGCATACCAATACTATGGAATGGTCATTCACCCAGGCCCTGGACTAACATCTGTTGAACAATAATTGTCCCATACCAATTCTATAGTACTACCCAGTACAACTAGACCAAAGTTGAAACTAGTTTCAATATATACAGCTAAATCCAAGTTTATTGACCCTGCTAATGCCTCAAGTATTAAATAAAATATAATAGGCCATGATTCTAATGTGACAATCTGATATACCGTGTGTCCCAAAAAAACGCAACAATTGGTGGCAGGCGCCATAAGTTTTGAACAAAAGCACGTGACTACATATTCTTTGTTGTAAGGTAAGATGGGACTGTTAGCTAATATCCCTGAAAAGTTCATAAAGGTAGAGTCAATATTTTCTAAGATATGACCCCAGAAATCAAGTAACCTGCAGGACCCATTTAACCAAATTGAGGCGCTATTAACTACAAAATAATACGCCACTGTAAGTTTTGCGCCCAGAACCACCAATAAGAATCTTCAAGTCCAACCACCATTTTCCCCTTTTTAAAAGACATGTGCTGCAACAAATATTAACATATGAATGTTTCCATTGGTAATAACAGCTAATAAACATGCATTTTAACACACTTAAAAGATCGAATTAGGAATGTATGATCAACAAACTCTTCGTATTGTCCAAATAAGACTGACGGAATGTATGACCAACAAACTCTTCATATTGTCCAAATAAGACTGAATTGCACTAGAGCTAATCATTCATCATCATTTAGTTACGGTACACAAAGAGTTATCTTAACCCAAAATTTAATGACAGAATGAATATACTGATATTGTTATTGAGTTTTATGTTGAAAACATAGGTTTTACTTCATAAAGTTGAGAATGTAACGTTACTTTCAGTAACAAGCAAGTTGCAGCCCAACGCATTTATCATTTTATGTAATGAGGAGTTTGTCTATGTTTTAGTCATAGTTTTATATCTTCTTGAAACATATTTTATTACCAATAAATTAATGTTTTAATATTATCAGTTAAATAATAATTATGTAAATGCAGTCATTTGACAGAGTAAATTTGTTCTGCAAGAAATTTGGGCAAGTAAATGTTGATGGCAATCAATATTGTATTTGCCATTCTTTTCTTCATTGCCGGTCTTGTGGTTAACCAGCTCCTCATTTTTGTAAAATGGGTTCTGCGGGTTACTTGATTGTTGGGGTCATATCTTATAAACTATTGACTCTACCTTTATGAACTTTTCAGGAATATTAGCTAACAGTCCCATCTCCCCCTACAACAGAGAATAAGTAGTCACATGCTTTTGTTCAAAACTTATGGCGCCTGCCACCAAGTGTTGGGGTTTTTTTGGGACACACGGTATGTAAAGTCATGTAGTGTAGTGGATAAGGTTTAGGACTTGTAATCTTAAGGCCCTGGTTCGAATCTGTGCAAGGTACATATGTATTAAGCCTTCTCATATGATGATTAAGTAATTGTTGACATTAGAATATAAGTATGTCCACTACAAAATAAAACAAAGTCTTATACTGCTTTCTTCACTTTTTCCCCTTCGTTTGACTTTTTTTCTCAAAATTGTTTGCCTGAAATATAACTTTTTTACAACCATGTGGTGACGTAAATACAACGTTTGTATGATGTCATAGCTACAACGTGAAAATTTGGTCAGAAGATTGTAATAATGTTTTAATTCTTAATATTGTTTAAACAAGTCCAAAACCAACAAAGTTGAAGCAGAGATTTCACGCCGTTATTTTACGTTCCCTGCAGTGGGTTTGTATTTTTACGGCTCCAGTTATTTTACGTTCTGCACGTTGTGGGTCCCAGCTGCCAGTCAAAACCCCGTTTTCTTACAAGTTTATTTTTAACAGTGCAGGCTACTCATGCCAGTTAAAACAGCTCCTGGAAGAAACATTCTTTCAATTGCGACACAGAGGAGATCGCAGTTCGCTGAGGTTTGCTTTCGAGCAAGAAGCAGATTATATCAGAACACCCTCTGTGGAGGATTCCATGTCCAAGTAGAGATAGCAGACCTCTAGCTAGCCTACCTTGAGATGCTAACACCGGCTTCACCTTGAATGAACTGGGAACAGCAATGCGGGATTAAGAGAAGTGTGTCAAAGGCAGTCCATGGATGATGATTATGAAGATGATGCATTTGGTAAGTGAGTTAAATTTTATCGACTGTCTTTGTCCTTTCAGAGTAGATGATTATACCCGGGCGCCATGCTGTCTCTGCTATTAGGGGGCACTATTTTGGCTGTATTCTTCGTTCATCGGGAATTCCTGGTCATTGGCCTTCTGCAAGACGTTGTTTGCATCTCCTTTCGGAACAGGCAGGACTGGATTACGGTAGGCGGTGCCGTATGCAGTGCTAAATTTAATGCTATCATTGAAGTTGGTATCATCTGGCATGCGATATTTCTTGTGATTTGTCCCTTCGATGAAGGGTGTCAGGCCATTTCCTATAGACTGCGAGGTCTGGCCATGTCGCTAGTTGTACCTCCCGCTCTGCAGAGAGTAGTTACAACCATTGAATATGTGAAACAGTGTGCAGTGATTGTGATGGCGTAGTATAGCAGGATCCCAGGTTGGTTTCCGCAGAGTATCAGGTCCGCAGGGGATGGAAGCTGTCGTGGATCTCATTGATGTGAAATGACAAGAGTTCCGGTGTCCACACATACAATAGCTTCTGCAAGGATGTATCAATTTGAATGGGGGAACTCCCATCTGAGATACTAGGAAAGTTGCAAAGAACCATAACCGTCTAACACGAACGGCTATTCTAGCGCCTCTCTATTCAAAATCACTCTCCTGTGACAAGATGTGCAATGGACAGGCGTAAGAATAGGCGTTCTCGTTAGACATTTATGGTTCAACCTCCTCAAAGTCCTTGTGACATCCATACAGGTATGGGTATACCAGCATGTAATCTTTATCTAGATCTTTCAAAAAATGGTGAGGCGTGTTCTGTGTTGTCTGGGTTTTATAGCTCTATTAACTTCTGGTTCTTTTTGAAGCCAAAGTCTGCCTTGTCAGTTTGTTCTCTGCGCATCTCGTTCTGTATCAGACGTCGCTTTCTTTGTTCTACTTCTCTGGCCACATTCCAATTTGATTTTTCTACCTTTCTCTGGAGACCGTCTTTGTATAGAGCTTCCATCTATAGAATGCTTGTTGAGATGGTACTCGGTAACTTGCATGCATATTATAGAAGTGGTAAGCCTCTTTTGATGTAGTCCGTATCTCTGCCTGCTTCTGTAAAAGACGTGGTTGGGGTGCATAGACTGACTCCAGCCCAGTGCATGCCGCTTCCGCGTTTTCAATGTATGATTGGGAGGTTATAGATGGTGAATCCCAATCATTTTGGAACGATTGCATTGTTGTACATTACATCCCATACTGACATTGATCTCTTGTCTTTAAGCATATCTTTTAGTTTTTGTTTCGCAGATTGTCTGACAGCATCATCTTTCACTTCAGGTCTTTGAAGATGAGCTTGCATAATATACTCATTGACTGGCAGTAGATGTGAGCAATCTCTTTACCATCTATACAGTCAACTTTGGGTTTTATATCTCGCCTGTCTATCCACCTTGTTGGGAAAAACTCTTCACGACGTGTGTTCGGCACTTGGCTGCCATTGCTTCCATGGTTCGAGTTCATCTCAGGAAGTCATTGACGACATTTCTCAGGTTTTGACTGTCTTCTGGATTCTTTGCAATTAGATGTAAGTGGCGATCACCAATGTGGGATGCATATTTGTTTCGAACTGTACGCTATGTCCTCATCTACAGGGTCATTCTCTATGTTTACGTGGAAGATAGGACACTCCACATATAGGGTACTCTCAGATCTCGTACACCGTTGGTTTTCCAAAACATTTTATATACTAGCGCATGGTTAGTCCATTTTTTTTAAATTATACTTAATGAAGTTCGGTGTTATCTTTCAAAATTAACGGTTTTTTATGAGAATTCACACACAAAAACTACGCGATTTAGGGAACAAAACTCATGTCGTCCTGCCTAGTGTAAATTGTTTTACCATCAGTGTGGTGCTCTTAGCTTCGTAGAATGTAATTCATTTAGACAGAAGGTAGCTATATTGGGTCATCTGGAGTACTGCCGTGACCCTGGAGAGCAGAGCGTCATTTCTTAGTGGATTTGTATTCTATGAAGGTTAAATGAACAAATTAGGATGGTGCCTCACTAGTGAAAGTGTGGACGAATCCAGGATGGGGTAAATCCAAAATGCATAGTTTTGTACTAGTCAACGTATGGTTGTATGGAATATGACAAAAATGGTCCAAATGTCCAAATGTTCTATTGATCCCTGAATTTTAGAAATAGTGACGTTAAATATGTTGAATGTCAGAGATACGTATGTGTATTTAGGGAATAGGGATAGGTTGGGATTTTGAAAAATTGTAACTCTGTGCCCTTTAACGATGAGTCAAAGACAACCGCTCTACTCATTTGTGTGCTGTACGGGTTCCTCTCACTAACTCTTCAATTCGAAGTGATAAATGATTTTCCGCCGGTTGTTAGAACATTCAGTTAAACGTGCAACAACAGATTTACGACAACTTTGATTTCAAGAAACGTCTCAACACTTAGTCCATTTTCTTAATCTGATTTCCCAATTTGAATATCCGAATGTCCTTTGACTTAATTCGTGATTGGAATCCGATTTTTGTATTAGGTGGCTTGTCTGCTCCGGGTATAGTCGTGTGATTTTATTTTTACAAGCTTAGTCGGATGTATTGAATGGGCAAGATTGATTTCCTGATGATCTAATTGCATTGTTGTATGTACTATCAGAAGCCAAGGGGGTGAAAACGCATTCCAACCCCATTCGTACGTGCTGGGCGCTGACATTTGATATTGCCAAACACGGAATAATTTATCAGTTTGGGTGCTTGTTATACACACATAATGTCCAATATTCGATACAAACCTCGCCAAATAATCAGTTGTGGATGTTGGTGGCTATTGGGTGGTTAAATTTGGTCCCTAACCCATGGCCACACACCGAATGAAAGGACACATCAGATGTCTTGATTTAAATAAACCACCGCCTCAATGAATACATCTTTTCCACCTAAGCGCGCATTGCATATATGAGAAAAAGAGTATACTGAGCACCATGATCCAGTACACTCTTTTTTTTATTACACTTGGCCACCCACCTCTAACACATACATTAAGTTGTATCACTACCGATTAGTGTTATGCAAAGCCACCACAGTATGATGGAAGAAGCGGATGCAAGCCATTGCCTTTCTATTGTTGGTATCTCTAGTTTTCTTTGTGGTCGGCAAAACCATGCGACCGGTGAATTTCTAAAAGATTACGTAACGTTTTTGGTCCTCTCTCAATCTATATAGAACCTCTTTGTCAGAACATCCTGATCAGAAGGCAGGTGTCATATAATACATTGTCCATGTGAACTGGAGTGTCCTAACCACCCATCTGTCTCTTGTGTTTCTCCATTGAGTGCTGTATGAGTTACGGCAGTATAATCTAGAGTTCCAGTTGGATGGGAATACCTCTTCTTTTGTAGGGGGTATGATTGAGGGGATTAGTATAATAAAACTTTAGTCCGTGTAAATTTGTTTTTGGCATGATGTGTCACTATACCATGATAGCCACCCACGATCGTTTGGACCATTCACAAGTCTCAATCATAATCATTAAAGCAAACCCTAGACAGCTGTAGAATTTTCAAAGAAATCGCAAACTAAATCCAGGAATAGTTTCGATGAAAGCAGAGGTTCAGCTGGTTTAATGAATAGGTGAGATAAATGTTTCTGCATTGTAACACCGGGTGACTGAATCCTTCTAAAGTTTATATGTTGTTGGTAGCAATGTTTTAAACAAATTCTAGGTAGACACCTAATGCATCACAGTAATAAAATAAAATATTGGTCAAACAAATTTTGAATTGTAAATTGCCTCAATTAATTTCAATTACAAAGCAATCCTCCGCTTGTGTTGGGTAAATATCAGTGCACTGTATCAAAACGAAGACACCTACTATGTTTATCCTCATCATGCCTCCTAAATGCTACAGCTCAGATGTGTACACTTTGTCGTAATTTGAAGCGTTTTTCTAAAAAAATGAGAAAAGGTGAAAGAGAAGTATCTGCAACATGGAAAGTTTATGGCACGTTTGGACTTGCTAGTAAATACCATCATCATCACATCCTGTACAGCTTCGGAAAGATTAAAAGAAGAATATAAATGAACCATGCCAGTTCACCGTAAAATTGAAATTGACGACTTCCACATTATGCAACAGCACATAGGTCTATGGTACTTAACATTTTAATACACTGCAGAATCAGTATTCACTGGACGAACAACGCACTTTTATTTGGAGTTGTGCCTGTTTCTTCTTTCAATCCGATCTCTTTTTTATTGCGAGGGAAGAAATCGAAGTTTTTCCAGGTATTTCTGTCCCCTATTTTGATTAATGGACGAAGTCCAAACGCCGCCCCATCAACTCTACCATCAATTGGATCTACTATAACAAGCCATATTGCCGCATATACTATGTTAACATGTACATTACTGGGATATACTCATGTTAACGGTGTTAACAGGCGTATATCACAGCATTGTATTTGTTTAACACCTGTTAACAAGTACACTGCTGATATATCATGTTAACAGAATGTTAGCAGGTGTTAACATGATATAATCCAGCAGTGTACTTGTTACAGGTTAAACAAGTACTTCGTGGGAATTCCCATGTTAAAAGGTATTAACAAGCATATGCAGGCCATGGCATATACCATTTAACGTGTGAACAGTAATAATTGCCTGGGGTGTACTCTTACATTAACAGGTGTTAAAATCAATATCATATTTGACATAGATTTAACTCATGTTAACAGATGTTTTTTTGTTGACAAGACAATTATGTATTGCAAGATAGACTTAGTACTTGTGGGAGCAAGTTGAGTCTTTGCGTTGCTTTGCGGCGCACCTTTAGTTGTTACAGGTCCATGAACTAGTCGGGTCTCATATTGATTTTTTTCTACCACAACCACTACAAATATGCAATATGATAATCCACCTCTGTCGGTACTTCAGACCAATTTTAATGGTTACAATCATTCTGATTTGATTTTTGTGAGCTAATATTATTTCTTTAAGATTAACAGAATCCTTGAAGGGAAACCCCCTGCTTTGTTACTTGAACGGTCAAAACGATTCTCCGTTTCTATTTTCAACAAAGACAGATGTATGTTTACCTCTGTTATTATTAGGATGTGACCTTGGGGCACATCCAGAATGTAAATGCACGGGACTTCCTTGAAGCCTGATGAAGGAAGAGCATTTCCATCATCATACATTACATTTATTTTCAGAATCTGAACAAATGCAATGATCCCCAATTTATGTTTAAATCTATATTTGGTTTTTTTTTTCAGACTTACACTATCCAAAACTTACCCCTCTCAACATCAAAATCTGAAAGAACTGTTAATGATATATTTTCTTAACAGTACCCACTTTCATTTGAGAGACTACAATCCTCATTAATAACACTATTGTGGTTTTGTATTTTATATGTGTGTACAGATACATTCTGAGGTTATTGTACCATCCCTAAAATCTCTCCAGCTTGCAACAAGGGGACAAGATGCAAAATAACAGGCCCAGATTTGCATTCATTCACTGCTCCACATATGACCAGGATATCGTAAGTTAGGCAGTTCTGTTATAAATGCTCCACGCTAGAATGTTGTTTTAGTTCTTAAACAATGCAGCTTATCTTTAATTAAAATCTATTAGGAATCATGCTAATTTGGACCAAGCAAAGTATTCCCAAACCAATGTGGTGTGTTACCATAGAGGGAAGAGCACTGATCCCCTTGAATTTCTGCATTAAGAATAAAAATTTTGGTACAATGCATTAACTCCTATGACCTGAGATACAATGTTTTGCCAATTGCCTATTTTGGGACTACAAACTTGTTACAGACAAAAAGAACAATTATTAAATATTAGGTTTTTCTTGCATTGTTTTCTGTAGGATTTCGCTAACTTTCAGTCAGACATTGGGATAAGATTTTACAAAAACATCAGAAAAATTCAAGTTCAATATTAAACAAAACAAGCTACAAAGAAAAATATTAAAAGAATCAAACATTGAATAATGCCCAGAATTAGAAAGCAGGGGTCCTACTCATCCATATATTCACGATTAAATAATCACAACGAGGCAAAATCCTGACATTGGTCCAAATGTCAAACCTCATTTTTTGTTGTTGAAAGCTACATTCTGAAATGCCATCGTCCAAACTTTAATCGTCTAAATTAGGAAAATATTTTCCCTCTGTAATCTATATTGCCCTATTGAAATGGCCTACAATACTTTACGTTTAAGAGTCACGAAGATTTGGCCATGTGAAATAAGAAGTTCTGTGCATCCGAACTGTCAAAAATCAGTATTGAACTTTGACTAATACTCATGTTAAATTTCAACAACAACTGTTTCATGTAACCTGGTTACCTACCTAACTTTTCTTACTTAACTACTATGCCCTTGTATGGGATACCATCTTTAAACAGTTCTGTTACTTCTGACACTAAAAGGTGCTTGGATATAAACACCAATCGAAACTGATTTCTTTACCATTTCTCCCTCTATGGAAATTACTACCAAATATTAAGCAACCTGAACTTTGGTCCATGTCCTGGAAAAATACCCATTAGCAAACCTCCTGGTTTCTCTATTCCGCACACTGATTCTAAATCCGACTTTGGGTGCTCTTCATGCTGGTAATCCCTATTAAAACTTCTTTAAAGCTTTTACATATATTTGCTTGTTAAAAAGAACTTTTGCAAAAAATGTTTGGTATACAGCTTATATATAAAGAGCATTTCTACATTAAATGCAACTGGCTCTGCCAGCAGAGCTATTCACATAAATTCCTTCCTAAACGTGTCCATATTTTTGACTGAACGATTTGTTAACTTCACTTAGCCTTGAAATGGTGAAAAGTATCATAGATTAAACTTAAAATATCCATTCATAATTCCAAGTGAGCGCTTTCACTGGTATTCATTTTTCTTCAATAATAAAGAGGGAAGAACATAGAGCAGGCACAGAGCCAGAGTCAGGGGTTCTCATTATAGAGCTGAAGGTCAGAGAATGCCCTCATGTTTGAGCGTTTGCCTAGTTGAGTGGCCAAAACACCTGAATTCTTAGTTTCCTTAATATTTTAGAGCAAGTCGATGGCCAAAAGCAATGGTTGGTGGGCCGGATTTGGCCTGCGGCCTGCTATTGAGAACCCTGATATAGAGTTATTGCAGGATTCCAAATTTATGTGGGCATATTTTCAATGTACACAAAACAAAGAACCTATTTACAATTACTTATTTTTTAAAATAACCAAAAATAAAAACAATTTCAGTTTAACCTGTAGTTTACTTCACTAATGGGTTAAAACACTTTTATCTTACAACCACTTCCTATCACAACCACAAAATACAACCAAGATAATAGTTACATATCGCCATATAAGCAACTGTAATGTTGCGACATCAAGTTCCCCAGACTTTGACGGAAAGGTTAATTTGGCTAACTATTACAAAATAACCGTCCACAAATATGATATAAATCCGCATGTTATTGTTTTTTGCTAGATGGTTCCTTGGTATATTTGGCAATTATGTTTGAAAACTTGTCTTGCAATTTTCAAGTCCTATTTACAGTTCATAATTCTATATTAAAAGAGTCTTCTAAAATGTTGGCACAGATTAAATGAGATGTGCACACTGAAAAGTGGGGAAAACAAGATGATAAAGAAAGACTGAAACACAACAATTTACAAACACGGAGCAGTCTTGATTATCACCAGGAACTGCAACATTGGATTGGTTTAACATGCGTTCCACCGAATGCGTGTCATCTGCTGTCATGACTTTTAGATGGTGACATAAACTTAACATTTGACCTCTGGATGAACTTTGACCCCTGGCTGACCTTGACCTAGATGACCACATTTTGGTTTGTTACATATTCACCTGATATACAAGTTCACTTTCATCACCAGTTTCAGCCAATCTACCCCTTTTGAAAAAATACAAAACATTTCATTATCTTGATGAAAATCAAATAGATTTAACTCATGTTAACAGATGTTTTTTTGTTGACAAGACAATTATGTATTGCAAGATAGACTTAGTACTTGTGGGAGCAAGTTGAGTCTTTGCGTTGCTTTGCGGCGCACCTTTAGTTGTTACAGGTCCATGAACTAGTCGGGTCTCATATTGATTTTTTTCTACCACAACCACTACAAATATGCAATATGATAATCCACCTCTGTCGGTACTTCAGACCAATTTTAATGGTTACAATCATTCTGATTTGATTTTTGTGAGCTAATATTATTTCTTTAAGATTAACAGAATCCTTGAAGGGAAACCCCCTGCTTTGTTACTTGAACGGTCAAAACGATTCTCCGTTTCTATTTTCAACAAAGACAGATGTATGTTTACCTCTGTTATTATTAGGATGTGACCTTGGGGCACATCCAGAATGTAAATGCACGGGACTTCCTTGAAGCCTGATGAAGGAAGAGCATTTCCATCATCATACATTACATTTATTTTCAGAATCTGAACAAATGCAATGATCCCCAATTTATGTTTAAATCTATATTTGGTTTTTTTTTTCAGACTTACACTATCCAAAACTTACCCCTCTCAACATCAAAATCTGAAAGAACTGTTAATGATATATTTTCTTAACAGTACCCACTTTCATTTGAGAGACTACAATCCTCATTAATAACACTATTGTGGTTTTGTATTTTATATGTGTGTACAGATACATTCTGAGGTTATTGTACCATCCCTAAAATCTCTCCAGCTTGCAACAAGGGGACAAGATGCAAAATAACAGGCCCAGATTTGCATTCATTCACTGCTCCACATATGACCAGGATATCGTAAGTTAGGCAGTTCTGTTATAAATGCTCCACGCTAGAATGTTGTTTTAGTTCTTAAACAATGCAGCTTATCTTTAATTAAAATCTATTAGGAATCATGCTAATTTGGACCAAGCAAAGTATTCCCAAACCAATGTGGTGTGTTACCATAGAGGGAAGAGCACTGATCCCCTTGAATTTCTGCATTAAGAATAAAAATTTTGGTACAATGCATTAACTCCTATGACCTGAGATACAATGTTTTGCCAATTGCCTATTTTGGGACTACAAACTTGTTACAGACAAAAAGAACAATTATTAAATATTAGGTTTTTCTTGCATTGTTTTCTGTAGGATTTCGCTAACTTTCAGTCAGACATTGGGATAAGATTTTACAAAAACATCAGAAAAATTCAAGTTCAATATTAAACAAAACAAGCTACAAAGAAAAATATTAAAAGAATCAAACATTGAATAATGCCCAGAATTAGAAAGCAGGGGTCCTACTCATCCATATATTCACGATTAAATAATCACAACGAGGCAAAATCCTGACATTGGTCCAAATGTCAAACCTCATTTTTTGTTGTTGAAAGCTACATTCTGAAATGCCATCGTCCAAACTTTAATCGTCTAAATTAGGAAAATATTTTCCCTCTGTAATCTATATTGCCCTATTGAAATGGCCTACAATACTTTACGTTTAAGAGTCACGAAGATTTGGCCATGTGAAATAAGAAGTTCTGTGCATCCGAACTGTCAAAAATCAGTATTGAACTTTGACTAATACTCATGTTAAATTTCAACAACAACTGTTTCATGTAACCTGGTTACCTACCTAACTTTTCTTACTTAACTACTATGCCCTTGTATGGGATACCATCTTTAAACAGTTCTGTTACTTCTGACACTAAAAGGTGCTTGGATATAAACACCAATCGAAACTGATTTCTTTACCATTTCTCCCTCTATGGAAATTACTACCAAATATTAAGCAACCTGAACTTTGGTCCATGTCCTGGAAAAATACCCATTAGCAACCTCCTGGTTTCTCTATTCCGCACACTGATTCTAAATCCGACTTTGGGTGCTCTTCATGCTGGTAATCCCTATTAAAACTTCTTTAAAGCTTTTACATATATTTGCTTGTTAAAAAGAACTTTTGCAAAAAATGTTTGGTATACAGCTTATATATAAAGAGCATTTCTACATTAAATGCAACTGGCTCTGCCAGCAGAGCTATTCACATAAATTCCTTCCTAAACGTGTCCATATTTTTGACTGAACGATTTGTTAACTTCACTTAGCCTTGAAATGGTGAAAAGTATCATAGATTAAACTTAAAATATCCATTCATAATTCCAAGTGAGCGCTTTCACTGGTATTCATTTTTCTTCAATAATAAAGAGGGAAGAACATAGAGCAGGCACAGAGCCAGAGTCAGGGGTTCTCATTATAGAGCTGAAGGTCAGAGAATGCCCTCATGTTTGAGCGTTTGCCTAGTTGAGTGGCCAAAACACCTGAATTCTTAGTTTCCTTAATATTTTAGAGCAAGTCGATGGCCAAAAGCAATGGTTGGTGGGCCGGATTTGGCCTGCGGCCTGCTATTGAGAACCCTGATATAGAGTTATTGCAGGATTCCAAATTTATGTGGGCATATTTTCAATGTACACAAAACAAAGAACCTATTTACAATTACTTATTTTTTAAAATAACCAAAAATAAAAACAATTTCAGTTTAACCTGTAGTTTACTTCACTAATGGGTTAAAACACTTTTATCTTACAACCACTTCCTATCACAACCACAAAATACAACCAAGATAATAGTTACATATCGCCATATAAGCAACTGTAATGTTGCGACATCAAGTTCCCCAGACTTTGACGGAAAGGTTAATTTGGCTAACTATTACAAAATAACCGTCCACAAATATGATATAAATCCGCATGTTATTGTTTTTTGCTAGATGGTTCCTTGGTATATTTGGCAATTATGTTTGAAAACTTGTCTTGCAATTTTCAAGTCCTATTTACAGTTCATAATTCTATATTAAAAGAGTCTTCTAAAATGTTGGCACAGATTAAATGAGATGTGCACACTGAAAAGTGGGGAAAACAAGATGATAAAGAAAGACTGAAACACAACAATTTACAAACACGGAGCAGTCTTGATTATCACCAGGAACTGCAACATTGGATCTAAAATGTGGCACAGATTAAATGGAATGTGCTACACTGAAAGTGGGGAAAACAAGATGATAAAGAAAGACTGAAACACAACACATTTACACGGAGCAGGCATTGAATTATCAACAAGGAACTGCACACTGGAATTGGTTTAACATGCGTTCCACAGAATGCGTGTCATCTGCTGTCATGACTTTTAAATGGGGACATAAACTTAACATTTGACCTCTGGATGACCTTTGACCCTGGATGACCTTTGACCCTAGATGACCACATTTTGGTTTGTTACATATTCACCTGATATACAAGTTCACTTTCACCAAGTTTCAGCCAAATCTGACCCCTTTGAAAAAAATGCAAATAAGCTCATTATCTTGATGAAAATGCAAATAGAGTCACGTGTTAGTGTTCAACATTTTTCTGTCATTTTACCAAGTATGAAGTTAAGCACTCAATGTATACAAGGGGATATGAGTCCAACACATGCAGGGTTAACAGTTTTACCACAGAGAGACAAACACAAATGCATGCAAACATGCACACACGTGCACACACACACGCACAGACATACATTCTACCAAATTAATCCCTGCACTGATCTGCAAGCAGATGGCACAGAAAAAAAAAGTCGAGTTGTCACTTATTTGCAGACATTTGGACATTTCTTATTGTGAAATTAAATTTACAGTACCCTCAAGCAGATCTCATGAAATAGAGAGTGTGCATTTCATCTTCATGCATCAAACAATACACTCTTGACATTTGGAATGTGGTCCAGGTGCAAAACAGCTGGATGCATTACAGATCACAGATCAAATCTTCTAATCAACAGAAATTGACTAGAATATCTGGAATTTTTAACAGCACACCTGGGCTTGAGGGAAATGAATGCTAAGAACACCAAACAGGTGAAATTATGTGGGTCCATTTGCACCTGGACCACATTCCATTTGCTTGGTAATTAGCACCCAACAATTGTAGTGCCACTATGTAATACAGCATCACTCTATCATGTCAAGATACAAAAGGCACTGAGTTAGCTGTGCTTTCTGCTTCAAGTCTTCCCACAAGATTTCATGTAATTGATATGAGGATGATATGGATGAATTCACTAACTCACCTCCAAACACACCATTTAAAAACCCATATCCCAAAAGCGCCATTCTCCACCTGAGCATTTCGATTTAACTTTTACGCTTTTCAAAAAATATTGGATTGACCAGTTAAGTCATTACATACATTCAAAGAATAAAGTATATGTTACAACAGTGTTATGAGTGCTTGATATTATATTCATATATTTACAGTCAAGTTAAAAATAATAACCTAAAGTCATATGTCTTGCTTGCTTTATATTACATGAAGAGGGGATCTAAAATCCATGTACAAATTTGGGACACTATAATTACATAATACTTTTAATTCAAATTTCACTTTAAAAAGTAAACATGTCATTTACTTTTACCAATTAAGAGTACATATACAAAATATAGAAAGATGATTATTATGGAAAGAGTAACTCTGAAAAGAAAGCTAAAGTCGTAAGGTAGCATCACTTAAAATGCAATTACCTAAGAAGAGCCTATGAGTTATGGCATATTGCATATAATGAAAGAATAGTAATGGTATTATAAATTATCAGCACTGGCTCGCAGCATTTAAGCCAGGGCCCGATACCGGCAACATAAGATAATGGGAACAAAGATTGAATATTCTAAAATACTATTATAATGCTTTGAAGTAATTGATAGTAATTTTACAGACAATGGATTATGGAAACAAAGTTTGATATAGAATACCATGATAATGTCTTGTACAATTAAAGCAATATTAGCACATTTTGTGAAGAGCGCCCCCAATTTTTAAAATTTGATATTTTTGCAAAGTTACGTTGGTAATTGTTTAGGAAACTATACCTGCGAACGAGAATGCTAAAAAATGCGTATTTATCACAAAATAAGCGATTTTGTAATTAGAATTGGGATCCCAGATTGGACTTAACGGCAGAGCCTGAAATGCTACGTTTATGTCCGTCCATGATGAAATAGTGCCACCTCGAGAAAATGTCCTCTAACTTGACTTGCCTGAACTATTAAAACAACTAATGGATGAGCGTAGACACGTACATGGCGCTATTTCCCGGCTATTTCACATTGGAAGGCTGTTTCCAGCAGCCGTTGAATTATTATCGGGGATCCCCGATAATAATTATTCTAGAACAAAATTCCTTCGTTTGTGACACATAGACATTTTCGAGCTTAACCATTCACAGGTATAGTTTACTAGCCAGTTACCAATGCAACGGTGTAAAAATCTCCCAATTTTTGAAAAATTGGGGGCGCTCTTCAAAAAAATGTGCTAATATTGCTTAAATATAACACCTTTACATCTGTTTGTAACATATTACTAAGCACCATTAAACCACCATTAGAAATGACTGGTACAATAGTACATACAGGGCGAGTCAAAAAAAAATTGACCCTGATAGTGTCCGCCATTTTGAATTTTTAAGTAACATATATCTAACATATGTGGTATCATTTGAAAGCCTTTTTCATATCTTTAATTTGCTGCAAAGATCATTCACATAGGTTTAGGTATAGACCGAGCTACAGTCGTTTGAATCAAGTAGTCGGTTTTGCGCTCTGTCCACGGATTCACATTAAAATGAACGGCGTTCAGCGAAGGAAATCCGTGTCCAGAAGAAACTCGGGCTATTTATTGACTGCAGAATAAATGCGATGCTATTTTATCACACAAAATTCAGTCACAATTTACCATCGATGCTCTCTTAACGTTTCTACGTCCTCAGCACTCATAACAATCATTTGAAAAATAAAGTAATTTGATACATGTATCAGTTTCTGGAGGAGTTGAATTAATCATGCCATATGAAGGAACAGGCATCGGTGAAATTTTTTGCGGTTTAAATTATTTTCTATATTTTTAGACCAAAATATGCCACATTTTGAAAAAACAGTTTTACAAATAAAATTTACCATTATCACTGGCTTTTACACCTTTAAGATACCACTTTATTTAACATAAAGATAGACATGTACCCTCATTATCATTTTGGGAATCATTTACTTAGTTCGTCGTCGTGCATTCACATGGGAACCCGTGGATAGAGGCAAAAGATGACTTGACTCAAAAGACTGTAGCTTGGCCTATGCTTAACCGATTGGAGTTATCTTTGCAGCAAATTAAAGATAATGAAATAGGCTTTCCGATGATACCACATATGTTAGATATATGTTATTTACAAATTCAAAATGGCGGACACAATCAGGGTCAAGTTTTTTTTAACTCACCCTGTATGATAAGAAGTTGATTAACTAACAGATAATTGGAGACAAACCACATATACAGCGTGTCCGAAAAAATTACCCTAAAAGCGCCCCCAATTTCAGGTCTTTAAAGATGATTTTGTGATTCCAGCGCCTTCTGTTTTATTGATTGTTCACTAGATATCCTTGAGAAAAGCTTATTCACAAAATTTGAGTCGATTCCGAGCTTTCGGTTTTGTATTATGTGCAATTGCTTGTTTCTCACGTTCCCATAGACCATGTGCTTGTATCATGGACAGACTTGGTTTTGCCCACATTAATATGCATTTTGATGATGTGTTATGTTAAAACAGCCTGTCCGTGTTGCAAGTAAAAAAAACCATATTTCTCTAAATAAGGGACAACTCAGCCATTTAGGATCCGAATTCAATGGAGTTTCCTGTTTTGACAAGTTATTAAATATACTTTTTAAATATGTATAAACAATTTGCATAAATGTTTATTAAAGACCTGCATTTAGGGGTGCTTTTTTGGACGGCATTAACTGATGAGTTGTGCATACTGCAAGATTTGTCAATCAATGGCGCAAACCATGATTGCTTTGAATGTAGAGTTTTGGCGTAGCGTGTTTGAACAAAGTACAACTTGAATATGTTCAAAATGCTCTGTTCAATTCTGGGTTTCTACTCAGTCACACTAATTCACAAAAGTAAACTTTCTGCTTTAATAAGTTTTGACTGTTATTGGCAGACATTTGTTCTGCACCATCAAATTACATCAGATGCGCAATTGGTTGCCTAATTCTGTTGCAGGCTATAGCAGACATACTCAATTAAGTCTTATCATGCTTGCAATACTCACAAGTTTGACAGCAACCTAATTTTCCCCTAGTAGCATCAACAGTTTCACATTGAAGCAACATATTTTCAATTTTAGGGCATTCCCATGACCTAATGGGACTTGAGGCAATATTCGCATTACAATTCTCCAGTGAAACATTCTTATCGTCATTGTGTAATGTGATATGCAGTCCTCAAATTAAAAATAAATGACAAGTTTGAGAGTGACATTTCAAATTTTGTCTCTCTATGGAGCAAGTGAACTACTTATCATGGATGAATTTTATTTGACAAGAAACAACCCAAATACAACCAGACTTTTCTATGGAATCACAGAATACCCCATGGTTATTGGAAATAATGCTATTTAATCATCCATAACGTTATATTCATCAGAATTATTCATACGAAGTAGATTAATCTTCACTTTCAAAACAGATGTACTTTTGTTTAAAAAGAAAAAGTTCAATGAGCCTGAAAAATACTCTTGGTACCGTTAGCACAAAATCAATCGGGAAAAAATGTGTGTGTGGAGGATGACAACTTTATTAGACAAATTTTGATAGGATATCGAAGTTTGAAAAAATTTTAAGAGGATGTCAAAGTTTGATAAAATTGTGATAGGACATCAAAGTTTGATTTAATCCCCGAGTCAGGTATTACAATTGACAAAAAAAAGTCTATTCCATCGTATCTGTCTTCATATTTTTTTTATTCCCAAAAATTGCTGCATTTTCATGGAATGGAGACTGGGAATGTTAAAAAAGATTCTTCTTGTACTATCAACTCAAGATTAATCTTTTGTGTCACAAATCAATTTTACAAGAATCCTATATAGAAGATTCATTTGATTTGCATAACCCCTGAGCCTTCTTAGAGAATCTCAGATTGGTTCACAACAAAAGTAACGGTAATCAATCAAAATAAGACTTTCAATGTATCTGTATGCACCATTCAGCTTTTTCTTACCATGTCTATGATTGGCAGAGGGTGTATTGAGTCAATCCCACAATGCACCAGTTTTGGAATTTTCAACTCAATAGGGTCATGTAATCCCACAAAAATCCTATTATTAACACATAAAATTCCTGACTTTTATGCTCGTTTTAGCCCGCAAAGCATTAGTACTTAGGGAATTTTTAGCATGATCATGACTTGTCCTGTGTTCTTAAACTTTTGGAAACACTTTTTATCCCTAAGTACTGACAATTATTTAGTACAGTTCAGTATAGGCACATTGCAATGCATTATGGGATTGGTTCAAAACACCCTCTGATGATTAGCTAATTACATCATATAATTCTATGAATAATCAATCAAATCGTCCGGTTGTGCCCAGAGGCGACTTAGGAGGCAAAACTAAATTTAATTCTAAGAAGATATATTCTTGCCCATTTTAACCATTTCTTGCAATACAATTACTGTGCATTACAACACATGTTTAAAGGCACTATGAATGATTTGCAAAAATTAGAAAATCATAAAAATATCAAAAATCAGATTTTCACATGTCCTTAACAGGTATAGGTATTCTAATATACCCTACAAGTGCTTAGACTAAAAACAGCCAATAAGGACGAAATTGGATATTTTAGTGATCACTGTCCACATGGACACTTACTGCAACACGTAATTGAATTAGATTCATATCTTTGAGGACTGCTGTGTTCTTGTTTTCTGTCACTTTTTCATTTGCAAAAAATAACATGTGAATTCTAATGACTTATCTTTCACTTTTAAGCTATTCCTGCAAATTCCAAATATTTAGACTCTTCCGGGTGAATCACTGATAGCATCTTTAATTGCCAAGGTCATGATTGTACCATATTCAAAATTTAACCTTTACATCATACGATTTAGTTTCTATTAGGATGGATTCATTCATGTTTTCAATCCTTCACAATAAATTCTGCCCTAAAAAACAAAACAAAACAAAACAAAAAAAAAAACCAAAAACGGTATGTTTCCTCCATGCTGCGTGCATTTCATTGTGAAGATGAGCTTTGTACTTTTTTGTGAAAAATGTTGTTCAACAAAATGTAAAACAAAAACACAATTTAGTCTTGTTATCATAAAATAATGGCTCTTCTTTGATTTCACACTTTGACAATGACCGGCACCTTTTGTAGATATAGCCACTGGTAATTCATAAGTCCAATGCATAAAAATGTTTAAAAATGCTTGTAGCATTTGTGGATACTGCAGGAAACAATCTGTTTCCTTTTTGGCTTATTTAGAGAAAAAAAATATAATAGGAACCAATAATGTCATCTGCATTCTAATAAGTAGGGCTTATTCTAACGACCCAGCTCAGCAAGCATGCCAAATTCATGAATTATTTTGTCCAAAACACTGTTGATTCACTTATATAATGACACCCTATCACAAATAACATCACTTTCTTCGAGTGAATTCCACCAGCCAACACTTGTATTTTTAATGAATCATTTTCCACCACCTGATTTAAAAAACTGCTGATAGAACCGGACTATTTGTTAATTCTGCACCGGTTTCCCGACAGGTGTCGCCTTCAATTAGACACACAGCTCAATGAAAATTAACATTTCACATAGAATGTTATCTGGACACTGGTATGGTTAAGGTTACACAGCATACTGGCTTCATTCTGTTGATATTGTCCTGAGCATTCCCAAAATTGCAACAACTTGCCCAAACCCAAAAAGGAATGGATTTGGAAATATACTTTCCAGAGTGTCAAAAATGCATTACATCCCATTCAGGCATGTGAATGATTAATTTTACAGCACCAAAAGCATTGAAAGATTAAGCTTTTGTCAACTTAAACAACCATTTCTAATTTATGACATCTTTCAGGCCATACATACCATGTACGTTCTGAGAATGGGAAAAGCTTTTGAACTCACTACTTCATTATCTAACAACAACTTATTGCAACATTCAGCCTGCCAAATAATCCCAATAGATATTCTTTTCTAGAACAGAATTCCACAGGGATTTAAAAACAATGAAATGGCACATGGGACTGGGGTTAACACCCTACTACTTTTGAAACTAAGATTTGAATGGAAATTGTAAAGCGTGAGCCTGTTAATTGAGACTGATAGCTTAACGTCCCCTCCTGAAAGTCAAACATTAAATTAACAGGAATATTACAGATCAAGTTGCCTGGCCCTAAGACACCACATTCTCCTTCACTCAAGCAAATAAAATATAAAAATCATATTCATGGGATTTTATTTAAAAAAAAAGAGGTCAATCTATGCAAAAACTCTCCAACATACGGAGCCCTTAAACTCCAAAAATGAAACAGTGGATGCGGATGCAAATATCAAGCTTATACAAGGGAGATGATTTCCAATCAAAAAAAAGAAGGAAAGATTGACATGAGTAAGGAAAGAAAGCAAATCTTTCGAAGCCCTTTGTGTCTCAAGAGAGCATCTATTAACTCTTGTGCATGAGATACAATATAAAAGTAATTCATTCCTGGAAGGAAACACATGAGTGCTATATATGCTCATCCACCGGGGGACACAGTTCAGCGACGGTATGCATGTGTGTAAGTATTAATGACAAAATGAGTTTTGGTTTTCGGGCATCATAAATCATACTAAAAAAATCGGTCTCGGGACCGATGTCGTGACGCATGCATCGCGGTTAGTGATGATAGGCCTAACATGATGTTTGACTTGATATGTGACCTTGGACCTCACAAAACAAAATGAGCCGGTTTGCATGTAATCCCCATAAACCCAAGTTTGATTCCAATTGAACTTCAATTTTCAAATGAGGTCAATTTTACATTTCAGCCTATTTTACAACTTTACCTCGCATGACCTTTGAACTGCGATGTGGACCTTTGACCTCATCAACAAATGAGGGATCCCATGTTGACCAATGATTCAAGTTTGGTTCCAATTGAACTTCAACTTTCAATTTGAAGGTCAATTTTAATGTTCAGTCTATTTTATAATTGACCTCACATGACATTTGACCTGGCATGTGACCTTTGACCTCATCAAAAAATGGGGGATGCAATGTTGCACCTGTGATTCAAGTTGGGTTTTTTTAATCCATCAACAGGATGAGGGATATTACAAGCAAAATGTTAACCCTTTTCCAACAGACAAAGACATCAAAAGACATCAACAGACTACAGTGGACAACAGTGCTCCTCTGTGTCTTCCTGCCTAGGGCAGGCGACACAAAAAAAACCAGGGGTGTATTTTCTCAATACAATAGTGAATGGAAGGTTCTGAACTGTGCCATGGAAATGAGCTATATGGATCATAGTGGTGTTGGGTAGT
>JAMKCH010009745.1:0-28513 GCA_023653785.1 Ophioderma brevispina | reverse complement strand
AATCTATAGCAAAAAACGTGCGAGCAGGTGCGGGAAAAAATGGGGAATATGGAAGCTCCTTCCCGGACATCTTGCATTCCGCGCGGGAAATGCAGGGGGGAGAAAGAGAAAAATTAAATGAGAGAGAAAAAGAAAATAAAAATAAAGGGATAATAAAAGTGAAGTACGAGTCGTTTTTTCTCCAAAATTTTTTTTTTGGAAGGTGCGAAAATAATATAAATAAATGAATTCCCGAAATGTCGCGTGGGTTCCAATTTCACTGATGATTTAAAAAAGGTCTGGGAAATTCCCCAAGCCAGTCTACGCTTTCAACTATATTACGATCTTTCATGACTTTTCAGGCTATGCCCACACGTAATCACGTCACCCACATGTAATTCTGATCACAAATTGCAATACGGCGAAATATTTCAAACGAGTTCTAAAACATTTGTTTTGGTAAAAATCACAGCGTGGGCCATCGTCGGGTTCGGCGTCGGTCATTTTGTACAGCTTTTTCAAGCTAAAATGGACGTATTTTTAGCATAAAAACACTGATTTATTTCGATTCAAATCTAGTTAGTTGTTTCTAAAATGATTTTTGTATTTCGATTTCAAATTATGTTAGTCATTTCTAATAGTCAGGTAGAAGTTTAGGAACACAGCCTGAAGGATGGAAGGAAATGGCGTACAGGATCTTTTTATTGATAGATTTTGTCATTAGGACCCTAAGCAATAATGTTTTGGAGGTGTGTAATTGTTACAGTGCCATTTTTGAAAATCAATATGGCTGCTACCACGTCCAAAAAACTATAACCCTTAAGGATTACGATAGAGGACAAAATATTTCTCTGTACTCTGGTGTTTTAAGCACGAGAAAAGTGTTGGTAAAGTAATGTTATCAGTACATTGCCACAAAATCCAATATGGCTGCACAAAAGTCAAATATGGCTTTCAGAATCATTGAAATGATCTTAAACACCGCCATTACAGTATTTACGCTACTTGAATACATGCTGAACACTAAAATATGTGTGAGGTTGTTCAAATCGGTTACAATTGATCACACCTGCAAGTGTTACTGTAACACCTCTAGAATGCATTTCCACGGCATTCCGGACACGTCAGTGTTCTGCACACTTTTGCAGTTTAGAGGCTTAATTCCGGTGTCTATAGGAATGCTTTATGCTTTACACTTATGAGATACATGTATGTGATCACTAGAAAACCCTTATTTGGCATTTTAATGTAAGAGGGACATTTTCAAAATTCAAGATGGCAGCAAACAACGCCGCCCCTTTAAAAATAGTAAACTCCATTTATATGTGTATTATAAGTAGTTACATTCAAAATTATTATTATAAATGGTAAAATTAAGGTACGGGATACGGGATTGACCCATTTGACATTCTTATCTGGAAAATTTCTGTTCCTTAACATGCAAAGATGTTAAGATGGGGGCCATGTGGCTGCCTTGATACCTTCTTAAAACTATTAAATTACGATAGATCTGTGTTGGATTGTTATTTAGTAAACCACCAAAATGATTATTAAAGTTTTTAACTTAAAGGATGAGATGTATGTTTTGGAGCATTACTCAATCGTATCTGGTAATTTGTTTGACAATACTTAAAATTCAAAATGACGGCCAGTATATTATGACTATATGACAATTCATAGTTTAAGATCTTAAAAGGCAGCCATAATTGGCTCCATCTTGATTGGTTACTGTTAACACACTTGAACTTCAGATATGAGTTCCTACTGTATAGCGCGAGAATTATGCCACTAGTAATCACAAATACTTGATGAGTTCTGGTCACTTGGAATGGATTTCAGGGCTATTGGTTGTGGTTGGCCCATATTGGATTTGATGTAATGTTGTGATCCCATCACTCAATACCGGTCCAAAAGATTGCTCATGCTTAAACCTGATCTAGTGCATAAAAATTATGGCCATTTGAATGAATTGAGAGTGAATAGCGGCCATATTGGATTTCTAGAAAATGGCACTGCACGAGATTTTGCACACCTCCAGAAATATTAGCTTAGGTCATCATTGACAAAATCAATCAATAAAAAAGTCTGGTTACTCCATTTCCCACCCGGTTGCCCTAATTCCCCTGCTCACTAAAATGATCTTTTAAAATAGTTCGACTTAAAATACGCGTTGTTTATTTTTGTTACTTGCAATTAACATATGATTGAAGCTATGTTACTTTGTTGTTTTGTTTTGATCATTATAATACATGGGCGCGAGGTAATGTCCGTTGCATTGCCTCTCCCGGCAGATCAACTGATGTAATTGTTGTTAAATATATTTGAAAAGAGATGTATAGAAAAATACACAAAAATATGAATATTGATTTTTGTCGATTGGTGTTTTTTAATTCACGGAATTGAAGGGGATCATAAGGCGTTCTGACTGAGTTGTGAGAGATCTGTACGGTAACCCGGCATGCGCTTAAACTTTGTCACAAATTTTAGACTGCAAATAATGTGTGGCGGGCCAATATGTTGACCTGGAGGTTGACTGGGGACGCAATAACGATCGAATTGTGGAAATGTGCAAAGGGGACATCCCAGCTGGTCCTGTCGACGTTTGTCAAGATTGATATCTTTTAATTTTTTGTCGTTCCTTGATTCATCGCGGTAAAGTACACTTGTAAAGGAAATGGTCAGTAATTATTTTTTTCTGATTAATATAGATGACTGTTTGGGAGTAAAGTCATAAACCATAACCCATTATCTGATATTTGGACTTGCCCGAACAACAATACAGGGTGAGTCAAAAAACGACCCCGCCGAAGATAATGAACACAAAGCTTCAAAACTTACGTACACTTGCTTTATTTGTTCAAACTGATTCAAAATATTAGTGTGGTGTAAAATGTCAGCTTTTTGATAGGTAGGCTAATCGCACTCTGCTGAGATTAATCATGATTGTTTCGCTTAACACAAGTCATTAAAGTTTATCTCGCACAAATCCAATGAATATTTACTATTTAGATTAGAATACCGATGGAATTAATTTTGTCTCTCATAAAAATTATGTGGGAATTTCTTTTCAACAACTGTTCAAAATGCTTGGCACTTACGCTGTGTGTGTATCATAGCCAACACAGGACACCAGCTCGTGTCAACGGTCACGTGATCCTCAGGAAATCCTGGGAAATCCCCATGAGTGTAAACAGTGAGATTCATGATATTTAATTAGCACTATCTCTATGCCTAACGTTTTATCTGGGAGTCTTTACATGGATCAAAACTTTTGGATATTTTGAGGGCTCCTAATCATGAAATTATTCATAAAAGGGACTATTATTACTACTGAATAAATACACAAGCATTTTGGCTCGACAGAGGCAACTTTATTAGGAACACAGTAAGTTGCTGGTGCAGGCGATATCTTAGCCAAGGCCTGGTCATACATGCACTTCATAACACAACAACATCAATCGGGCGCAAGGACACAAAAGCCCGCAAATCCAACCACGCCCCCACGTAACTCAGGTACTGATCTATAACAAACACCGCCCTCTCGAATCTTCATAATGACAAGTATCGGACACCCATGCGAATTTTATACACTGAAATCATATTCGCAACAAAACCCCTTCCAAAATGACATGACACACCAAATTTCAAAATCCATTTCCAGGATTTCATCCATAATATCACAGCTTGGCATAACTGTAATTTCAGGGCAATCAAGGCAGCCATAAAAAACTAGTAGGGCCTTACACAGCGGCAAACGGCAAATTCTTCCACGCGATGGCAAAAGCTCTATTAATTACATTAATAGGCCAAAAGTCATTTTTTCCACCCACAACCCGGCGGCTGGTGCATGCAAGACTTCGATTTTCGGATTCGCGAAATTTGGGAGTAAAATGATGCTCTCACCGTCTGACCTCCCGACGGGGCAGTAAAACCCTTGTCTGGCTGAGGGCCTAACCTGGGAACCTGGGCTATTGAGAAGTAGCCCCGATTCCACTTCACTGCGCTAAAACAATATCCATCTGAAGCTGAATATGCTTTAAAAAAGCAATTCCTGGGGCTGAACTCTACCCTTGATTTTAGACATGTCTCCCTTCTAGGCGGTTTTTCAATGAAACTAACCCGATATGGCTGGTCTGCCCACAAAGTATTGGCTGCATGTCACAACCAGCTAATCTTTCCGCTAAAATCCTTGGTGTGTGATGCCTGCACGGGTCCAGCCTAAATGTTTTAAATGAAAATATTTCAACCAAACTAAGTGCAGCAAGGTGGCTCCTTTGGACCCAGAGTGTTTTTTCACGTGCCATGTTTTAATGCCTTAATTATTTTTGCCCAAGATTTATGCAATTTCCTAACTATCAGTTGCACATATTTGGTAAAAAAATAAATCGGCCATGGCTTTTTTTATGCTAATTAGCATAATAAGCATTGTTGTGGCTCTTAAATCCTACTGGATTAACTTTTATTCAGCAATGTAAATAGATTTTATTTATGTTCGTATTATGCGCCAAATTTTATGGGAGTCCTTAAGGAGAGGATTTAATTTTTTGATAAAAATTGTTTGCGCAACATTAATCTTGTTTGTTAGACTGCCATTTTCATTTCAAGTTGATGTACCCCATCAATAACCAGAGTTTTGGTAAAATATCCAGCAGCAAGTTTTACAGGGCCCCTGAGCCCCGTATAACACCACGGGATGAAGAAGACATTATCACTAAGTTTGAGCTTCCAATTGTTTTAAATGCAGTTAATAGCTGTGGCTTTTCTTGAAGAATATGGCAGGCTGTTTTTGTAGTAGAAAAAGCACGGAAGAAACAAGAATTCTCAAAATAACATTGTGTGCTTTTTAATCAAAAAATTTGCTCACATGAATAATTTTGACAGATATGTAATACGACCTTATCCACTAGATATGGCGTTGTTGTCCATATCATCCAACTGAGGGGTTTAAAAAGTCTCCACTGGAAAAATGTCATAATTGATACATTTCATGAAGGCAAAGTAACACATAAGTCACAGCAGTGCATAGGTACATATAATCGAAGAAAAAAGTACAGCTATTCAACACAACAAATAAACAAAATAGATTATTTGACATGGCAACATGTCCAATATATATATAATAATAATCATGCATTTTTTGTACAATTGCTACTTTTAACGTAATGCATAGCTCTATATAGTATGGTTGTGTTTACATACATATTTTTTTTTTAAACAAGGCGCTATTTGTGCACATGGTCAAATTACTGTAAACAGTTTTCAAATTCTTTCCTTTTTCTGAACCCAAGCAGACACTAGCTAATTTTATACTCATTGGCTGGTATTCTGAAAGGGAGTCCAACTTTAAACCTGTGTTTAAACCAGGGTTAGTCCTGCATGATTGGACCTTTTTACTTTCAACATGCTCGAAAGGTTTGCTGTAATGGGTGAGAAAACTCGTGAATGGGCCAATATGGTTCCACCCAAGAGTAATTTTCTCACCAGTTATTTTCACCTTTGAGAGTATGCTGAAAGGAAAAGGTCCACTCATGTAGGACTACCCTGGTTTAAACATGGGTCTAAAGTTAAACTACCTTTCAGAATACCAGCCATTATTTCTTAAAGTGCACATATTTCTTGCATGAACTGCACCTATATGCAATCTGACGGCATCGTTTGGCGAAGTGTGTATACATAGCAACATGTCCAAGTATTTTGAGCCATTGTGAAGTTCCTTGATTTCAGGGTAGTTATGCTCCATGACCATAGCTGAGTGACACTTTCTCCTAAGAGGGTCTATGTTGCATAACATGGGTGATAACGGACACTTGGGAAATGCACTGGATCTATGCAGTACTGGCCACTTGACCAATGGTGTATTTGTCCCTCAACAATGTTCAAGGAGCCAGTTCAAAGAAGTTTAACACTGAACCTAGCATTTGTTAACATTGCTGATAAATCATTTACAATTTCCTTTAATTTGGATTGATGACTAATTTTTTTTTAAAACTTGACGAAGGGCACACATTTATTGAGACAAATATGGTAATTAATTTTGTCATAAATTATGGTCTAAAAATTGCATATTTCCATGTTTTTTTCCTGCAAGAAAGCATGCCATTATGGGCATTTCTTTCAGAATTTTCAGCGAGATTCCAACCGGGTCACAGTTTAAGCAACACTTGTACACAAGCGTTGCTCCCTCAAGAGATTATATGCAATTAGGGAAAATTACAAAGAAGGATCCATGACAAAGGGAAGGAGTTTCATATATACATCCCAAGTATGCAAATGAGGTATTGCCATTCTGTCAAGCGCTACTGCACAACATCATGCAGTGCATGGAATTAATTGTAATACCTCATATGCATACTTGGGACTTCTATGTGAAACATCCACCTGACAAAGTAGAAGTAGGGTTTTAATAACATAATTAGACATGATTTAGGGGATCTCACAGTAATGGGCCAAATAAATAAGCAAATGTTTAAATAAATTGGAGTGTGCATGAATAACTTTATCAAGTAAAATTTGTTACCCAAAAGTGGAACCATGATTTCTCAAATGGGCAAACCAAGGCTTTTTATTGTTCATTTAAAAAGGTAGTATCAGCGATCCACCCGAACAAGTCAAAATATTTTAAATTTGCATTAGTAGCTTAAAAGCGGAGGATAAGTCTCTAGAATTGACAAAAAGGAAGAAAACAGCAGTGTTTAAGATATGAATCTCCATTCAATTACACGTTATTAGGATACCTATACTTGTTAAATCACTGATAGTGCCGTAAGTTGTCAAAAGAAAAGTCTTGTAACTTAATATCATACAGTTTAGCACAATGTACTCCGTTTGGTTTGAAAGCTTGAATCCCCCTCCCATACATCCCTCAATCTACAGACATGCAAGGGTCACCGATATATAAAAAAATGATTAAAATACCATTTACAGTAATATGACCATTGTGTTGTTACAATTAACGAAATATGTTGATAACATTGTCAACAAAGAATTAAACAGAAAACAAAAGCATTTGATGTAATAATAATATAACTTGCTAAAGAGGCAAAATATGTTGTCACATTTATGTATTGGAAATTACCATGGAAACCATGCATTGCTGATCAGTCAAGGTCAATGCCACCAAAGGAGAGTCATCATAGCCAGGTAAGATGAAACATATTAACTGACAAAACTGTCCAGTAGTGTTGCCAGACGTAATGGGGAGCTGGTCTTGGTTGCGATGGTTATCTTGATAAAAGCTAATAAGGGTACTGCACCAATCTTGTGAGTCCCAGGTGATTGACATGTGTTTATACAGGGCATTGATTTGAGGTTGTTTCCCACAGAGCCATTATTTTACAAGGGCTGTGAATCAGGTTTCAAATCTAAAATCATTCCAGTGATTTTTTTTAAAAGTTTTTGATCAGCAATGCTCACACCCATTGATATTTGGCAATATACTTATTACTGCTGTTATTTGAAAGCTAAAGGCGGACGCAGAGATTCAAATCCAAATATATTTTTTTTGTGTTAGTAATTAAAAAT
The DNA here is from genome assembly GCA_023653785.1 of Ophioderma brevispina. NCBI lineage: Eukaryota > Metazoa > Echinodermata > Ophiuroidea > Amphilepidida > Ophiodermatidae > Ophioderma > Ophioderma brevispina. The sequence goes on along the minus strand of JAMKCH010009745.1, from coordinate 21,013 downwards.
TCAGCTAGAAAACTAAAGCTAGGTCACAAAATATTAAAATCCAAAGTTAGAGAGGAATCGGATTTTTCGTTTTCATGCAGCAAAATTTATGCACAGTATACAAGTACCATAGGATACTGTGGATAATAAAAGTTGGGATCTGGAATTATAACAAAGTTGTGATTTTCTATATAAAGACTTTGAGTTAAGCTTAGTTATTTCACATTTTTTCTTTTTTTTAACATGTTTAAGCATTATGTATATGGCCCGGTTTCACCGTAATGCCAAGCTTTTTGTCAACCTGGTCGTCATTTTCAAACTTAGTTTTGTCAAGCTGTTATTATTGTTTTCTATGGTGTAAGACTAAAATTTCAAGAAAAATAGAAAGCACACTGATTCTTTTCTACTTTTGGTACTTTTTTAATCAGGAGAGTTTGAAAATTGAAGCCCATTTTTGAAGAAAATGCAAAGAGTTTTTAATGGAAAATTTAGATAAATTGCCAAAGGAAATTAGGCTTGTTCTTATCATAAATGTAAAGTATGCCACCTTCAGGCAATAACCAGCTGAAATATGAACATTGATGCTTGATTTGACAATTTTTCAATTTTGCTTCTATTTTATCCCAAAAACAGGTTCTTGACATAAAAAGTTTTATTTATAAAATAAAAAAAGGAAGTAACAGACCAGAGTGATTTTTTCATGAATTATTAGTTGTAGGCTGGAGAACATTTGTACCGAATGCAAGCAAATCTCAACCACTGAGTTAGCAGATAATTAGCTTTATTCCAAAAGTGTTGGATGTGACATGTGAACGAATTTTGCTTAAAATCTTATTTTGTTAAGTTATTAAAAACAAAAAACTGAATGATTTTAAGCTTCTATAAAGATGAAACCCTACTACTAAATTCCCCTAGTGAATGCTTTGTTTCATCCTCATGCCCTTCCAATATTCCAAACTGTTAGATTTGCTGGTTTGCTTGATTGAAGCGTGCGTTGGACGTGACAAATTGAAAATGTGAAGGACGGCAATTTTTGAATTACTAAAACTGATCACACTTCAAAGTGCGTAGTTCACATACTATAAATTTGAAGTTGCAGACCTCATCGTTTTTGAGATATGCAACTCGAGTGTGTTGGACGTGACCCAATGTGTTGGATTGTACTGGTGTGAACGAAAATTTCATGTTGATGGAGCCAAGTCATTTAAAGTGGTTGTCAAAACTTTTTAGTACAGTTTATTTAGTACAGTGAAAGTGGCCCTCAGGAATAAGTAAACACAAAGCATAGAACTCACTTCATAAAGACAAACGGGCTTCTGCAAAAAGTGATGGACGTGACAAAATTGTGAACGGAAAAATGCGGACAAGACTGCGGAGGGATAACCATATATGAATTAATTCAAGACCAGTATATAATTTTGTGTGGGCATTATCATAGGGATTGTCTTTGCAAATGATTACACTAAAATGAAAAAGAGATACAAACTGGAAGGCCAGTGTCAGTATAATTGAATAAAATGGTATTGAATGTGTGACGGAAAAAATGTTCACGTCCAACACTCAATTTTGATTGCTCTCTTAAGTTTGTTGACCACTCGTACACCCTTATTTCAATGGTAATAAAGTGTCACTAGATGCCTAAAAGAACTCAAAAGTAAAAATTGACAGGTTCTTCATAGCTAATATGGCAGGCTGAAAAAAAAGGGCATGTACTTTGGTTGACCCATATCAGTCAAATTTTGATCATTTTCTGGTTGGCCGTCTCCTGAAATACAAGCATAAATAAGTTGGTTTTAGGTCTGGGAGTAGGTCGTCTAGTAGGGATTAAGTAAAAACAACAAAAAGTGACTCTGTATAACCTTTCGTAAAAAAATCCTATAGGTTTTAAGTGAAAATTCAAAAAGTTGGCACTTATTACTGTGAAACGGGCCATATGCAAAAAATATGATTTGTTTGAAATTGAGTGCGCCCTCATCGGGAAATCTCTGAGTCAGCCTTTTAAAAAGAAATGGGCACCTTAATCATGATGCTTGTTTGTTGCACTTAAAAAACTTACCAAAACCCTTTTTGGACACCCTGGTACATTTCTGACCAACTATTGGTCTTATTTATACTTTAATACATCCACACCCCCTCAACCTTGAATCTTCAAACTAAACCCTATTTTTTTCCCCAGGGCTAAACAAAATTTAAAGACAGTGGATTTGAGCTTGATGAATTGCAAGAAAGAAGAAGTTCCATCAAGGATTGTCAAATATAATTATTTTTATATATACTCTACAAAGCATAGAAAATATTGTGCAGTATATTGTTAATTCATGTATGCTCAAATATTATATAGCAGACTTCCAATTCCTGTTACCCTCTGGTCAATTGTCAACCAAGGTCACGGGATGGCAGTTCACGACTATGGAATAAGATACCCATAAACATGAACTGCTATAAAGATGTATTGGATTCATATACTTTATGTACACCAGGCACTTGTGACATTATATAATATTTTGGTAAAAGGCAATTAAATTGTATTTTTTAAATTGAATCAGTGCTATATAATATACATAATGGAATGATAATACATTTGATATGGGGGAAAGATAACAGGAATAACTACATGAACTGATTACAAAATGGCATCTTGAGTTGTCGGAGATGATTTGTTTTCATCTCAAACTTACAAATAACTCGGTCGTGATGCCAGGAATTAGTACGAAATGCAAAGGAGCTAACCTTCAAATATGGGAGTGATTAACATTCCTGAGGTTAAAGAAATGGTAGAAAAACATTTCAAGACCCATTTTTTTAATATATTGAGAAAAAGTCCTCTCGCACGATACACCGGGGCTGTTCCATATTTTCATCAGAGCCATCGATACCAGTTTGATTTTTCAAATGTTTTCAGTTTTACTTTTCAAATGTTTTCCCTTATTTGCAAGACTGAGTATTAAACCTCCATGTTTATTCCAATTGATTTCTAAAGTTGAAATTCAAAGTAAACATTTTGTAGTTTTCACATTCTATATGATTTTTTGGGTACGATGGGGGTTAGTGAAATGTATAGAACAGCCCCGCTTGCAGAAACATGTTGATCCTCTATGCTCTTACAATTAAAGGTGCAACAAGTGGTTTTTGAGGCACCCAAATATTGTGTCATAATAGTAATTTCATATAGACTAGACACTCAAAAGATTTCTTACCTTGTATTTGGCTACAGAAATGCCTTAAAAGAGGAAAACAGTGATTCTGATTTGCTTATATTTCAATATAAAACCGGCTGAATTTCGTATTTTCTCCTATACAAAATTAGAAATTTCTATTTTTTGTATCAAAGAAACATTTCGCAGCTTAATCCTTTCAGATGGGGTTATTTTTTATGGAAAGCTTTACATCAGGGCAAAAATCAGTACTTACGATTTTTTTGGGGAAACCTGATATGTGAAATCTCTCGTTGCACCTTTAAGAATGTTACACCCTGCAAGCTGTAAATGCCTTTGGCATCACAGCTGCATATGAAGAATGGAATGTGCTGTATAAAACATCTACAGTCTGTGGCCGATGTATTATTGGAATGGCAACCAACCGTTAATATATACATCAATACAAAAAAGGCTACAAAAGGAAATGTTGTTCACAACGGCTTTGGTCGGAATGAAATAACAGTGTACAAAAGGTTGAACATGCAATGGCATTTTTTTTATAACAAGAAGGTAGTGTTGAAATTTTCTGAAAGTTTTTCCTCATAGACTTGGAAAAAGTGCAATATTGAAGGAATAAAAAGTGAATTTTGTTATGGTTACAATATATCTACAAAATGTTATTAAGCAGTCACCAAAGAAGGTCTTGCCTCTTGTTTTCTCTCTCTCTCGCTCACTTTTGAGAAACATTTCATACACCAAACACACATTTACCTGAAAATGTGTAAGTATTATTGCTGAAAACATGTCCCTTCCTTCAAACCAAATTGAACATTTTTTTGTGTTAGTACATACCAAAAGTGTAAAATTTGCATTATCCAATGGCATTATCCAGTTATATTACCATATAAAATTTGGTTTCTATTCATTTGACAAAATTAAATAATATCCAAATCAATTGGGGTGAAATCTTGCCACATATGATGGAGACTTTTTGCTAGTTCCATGGGATTTTGAGTGGTGTTCTTGAAGACAGTCTTAAGATTAAACCAAAGTTTAAGCCTAGGTTAGTCCTACATGAATGGACCTTTAATCTTTCAACATACCAAGGCTGGTATTCTGAAAGAGTCTAAATCTAGACCCAGGTTTAAACTAGAGTTAGTCCTACATGAGTGGACTTTTTCCTTTCAAATTACTGTGGAAGTTAAATGTAATGTCCATGAGGAATTTTCTCACCTGTTACAGCACATTTAAATTTAGAGTATATTGGAAGGAAAAAGGGTCCACTTATGTAGGACTAAACCTGGATTAAACCTGGGTCTAAAGTTGGAATCCCTTTCAGAATACCAGCCTATAAGTTATAACATATAATTAACATATGAGCAAATTCTTCATGGACGGGTCTGAATGGCCCACACATGAGTTGAAACCAATAAATATGGGTCAGTGGTCAAAATCAGACATTTAGAGAAAGGTTTGGATTTAGCGACACTTATGTAAATGGAACCATACAAGGCCTTGTTCTTTTTTCTTTAGTTAGGCTTAGTATTATAATTTCTAAAGCATCTGTTCTAATTGCATAGATGCTTTGATTGGATGAACAAAATAAGAACAGAGAATAGACGATTTATGCAATCCCCATAAAGCATCCCGTAAAGTGCCCATTTCAATCCGGGAACTTGTACCAGAGTTCATGTTTACAAAATATTATGTTGTGTCGTATCGCGGGTCGCGACATGCCTACAACTACAATACAAAGTACATTTTCACATGAAGTTAATCTTACAGAAATGAAGAAGAATAATGTCAAAGGAACGAAAAACAACCGAGGCACTGATGTTGAAATTTACGACAAAACGTGGTAATTTCGATCGTAACCGTGCTCTACTTGTCACCAGCCGGACGATTACACAACTAATACAGTTTGGTTGTGCAACGTCACAGATAAGGTAAGTTTTCTAGTTTAATATTATGCTCTTAACCAATGTTTTAGCTGACTTGAGGCTGGTACAAGTTCCCGGATGGAAATGGCATTTAACAAGATACATTATGGGGATCGCGCAAACAGTCTATTGGTCGTGGCTGTAGTTGTATTTCTATCAGAATTGATTTCAAACAATCAAGACACCCTCGAGCCCAGTCAAATCGACATTCTGAATAAGAATGCTTAATTTTGCAAAATGAAAATATGCTAACAAGCATATCTATAATAGTTTAATAATCTCAAATTTGGGAAACAAAATTAATAACAAGAAAAATATTCCACCCAAAATTAGCAAATTTGTAGGTGGTCAAGAATCCTCCATAGAGTGTGAAACAAAATTGTGAACTTAATCTAACTACTCACATCCTCCTAAGGTACTGTTGATTTTTTTTTAATAATATAAAGGTATTAAAATGAGAAAAAAATCAATTTGTACAACATTTCAAAGTTGATCATATGGAAGCTAAATAGGCAACTGATTCAGTTCACCAAAGTTGATTTTTTCATGAATATTCATTAGGTTGTTTTCTGTCCCTTACGAACAATTTGTTCTGGTGTTACTGAGTTGTAGCTTAAAAGGGCCCATTGCACCTGTATAATCATGGCCCATGCACCTGTATAATCATGTCTTCATGGCCTTTAACTTCCACTGGCCCTGCAAATAGATATTGAAAGGCTACTGTTTACAAAGTTGTCGTTTTTTAGAAAAATTATTGGTGTGACGTTACAAAATTTCATCTTATTACAACCATTTTGTGATACTGTATTGCTGTTATGTGGTTCCATTCGAGAAAATGGTTCATTTGCAAAGTTACGATACCCTGTTGAAGAAAACTTTGGTGCAGCATGGGAGAACCATCCAACTTCCTTTCCCCTTAAGGATCACGAATACTCCTCCTTTCCCATCTTGAAGATGCATAAATGGCTTCATCCTGAATTGAATATTCATGAAACGATGCATAGGAAGGCAGTTATTACAAAGAGTCTGCCGGTGTTCATGTGTGTCATGTGTTGCCCTTAGTGTTCATATTGGGTCTTAATGTTAGAGTGGTCTCCACCCATTCACCGGGGGTTTGCAACATTCTTTCCCAGCTGCGGATTTCATCGGGCGTTGAGTCCATCCAGTCTACCTCCTTACCAAATGATAAACCTACGGAAGAGAAGAGAGAGAAAAGTTCAATTCCACAACTGAACTATAAACCTAACAAGGCGAGCCTTTATGGAACTCCAGATAAATCGTACACAATGTGGGTTAACATTTTTATCACGGACGGATGAACGGATGCTGCTCATTTCATAGTCCCCGTTCCGAACTCGTTCGGCATGGACAATAAGCTAGCCTTTACCCAATAATTAAATCTGAAGGTCAAAAAGGTTTTGAGATGGTTATTCAAATCAGTCCAAAATATTGTGGTCCTGTTTCACCTGCCTTTGCAGTTTGTGAATGATAGGCCTCATATGACCTTGACATTGGATATGATGTTTAACCTCATAAACAAATGAGGGTTTGCTTGTAATATCCATAAACCAAGTTTGGTTCCAATTGAACTTCAAACTTTCAATTCAGGTCAATTTTACAACTTGACCTCATATGACCTTTGACCTCAACAAATGCAGGATCCCACATTGCACATATTACTTAAGTTTGGTTTAAATCCATTGAAGTATGTGGATATTACAGGCAAATGTTAACCCCTTTTCACGACAACAGACTACAGCAGATAACAGTGGACAAAGTGACCGCTCTGTGTCTTCCTGTCTTCCTGCAGGCGACACAATTTAAAAAGAAAGGATTTTCGAAAACAGACTACAGACTTCTGGGAAGAGTTCAAATTTTTACATGAAAGAGAAAATTGCCGACCTAAAGTATGAATTGGAATAAACAAATTAAGGTAAAATCACCGATGATCAACTGAGCCTTCATTGTTGAAAAGGCAGTTGATTAAAGGCTTTACTTGCTCTAGGATGAGAGCTGGCAAGTGACTTATACCCGGCCGCTTGGAAGCATATTGGTCCACATGACTGTTAATGAATGTGGTCAACCATATTTGGTGATGTCAAAAGGAAACATTTCCTAGACCTTAATTTCAGTGAGGTGATGAGAAAAAATATTAACTTTCTTCGGATACCAAAATCTTAATTTTGATGGAGTAAAGAAGAGGGCAAGGTTGTTGAGTAGGTCACTACAGCAGAAGGTTATGTTTTAATTATCTTCAAATACTTAAATCACTCCTAATGCTGCAAAAATTGCACTGTATTTCAAACAAGGGCAGCATTATTAGTCAATTGGGGGGAGAGAGATGTGACATGCAATTTTGCCAAGCATGGTTATTTGCAAAAACAAGGTCTCTTGCATAATTAGACCTCAAATTTGAACCACCTCTACTAACAATTAAACCACTTTATCAATATTTAAAGGTGCATGTTCCAATTGTCTTTGGGACCCCCTGATTTACCCAGTAGTATCGATTTTGAAATCAGTTGAAAGGTCATATTTTTCTCATTGTCCTGAAATTTCAGCCCTCAAATCCATTTCATTCCCAAGATATAAACAAAAAACTGGCGAATTAATGGTTAACCATCAATATTAAGCAGCAGTCACTGATAGGGCTTTGCAATATCATTATGCTTCTCACCATCAAAACCACAGTTTGTTTCGCCACGGTACTTCTGGGAGCATAATGTGCCATATGTGCAAATGCCAGGCTCTCATATCAAGTAGAGAACACAATCAGAACAAGCACCTTCAACCTTACAAATGAGGATGCTGCGGTTATGCACTACATCTGTAATCGACCACAAGAAGCTATTAATGTCAAATTCAATGACTTTCGATACACTATTAAAGAATTGGTTATTTGCCTTAACCATGCTTAGTTATTCAAACTGAAAAATCTGTGAATCTGAATTATGTCCCATTACTGGCCATATTATGCACCTGAAATCTTTTGACAGAGCGCCCTCTCTCTCCACCTGTGGCCCTTCCAAGCCTGAGGCCTCCCAGGAAGTCATTGGATCCAATGGTGTCATAGTCCCACACGGTGAGCTCCAGGCACCTCTCCTTTAGACTTTTGAGGGTGACATTGCTGTAGCAGAGTTGGTAATTCCATGACGGATTCAGGTTGTTTTTCACTACATTGGTCTTGCGCTTGCCGTGCTTGGACCGATCAGGCTCAAGATAACTGAACGTGGAGGGAAATGAGAAAAAATACTTATGTGAGAAAAATCTTCTTCCTGCAAAATTAATCATAATTTTCAACTACTCTTGGAAGGAATGGGTCTATAGCAAAGAAATAATATACAAATACTACATGGTTAGAGGGAAATAGGGCACACTATTTTCCCGAGGTACTGGCTACGGGCTTATCACCCCGAACCCGATGGGTGAGGGGCGATAGGCCCGTAGCCAGTACCAAGGGAAAATATATTTCCTGATATAAACCATGTAGTATTTGTTTTATTACACCTCACTGTGACTCTGGGGATGAGGTTGTAGGGAAACAGTTCAATCTATTTCCCTAGGGAAATAGTTCGCATAATAGGAATCAGCCAATGAAATAGCATGATTATGTTCATGAATATTCATGAGGTGTAATAACACATTTTATAATGAGAACCACAGCACACCAGGCAACTGCAGAGTACACTATAGGATGGGTACTGCAAAGTAAACAGCTGCTATCCACCCAGTGGCTTGTGTACTTCGCAAGTACTTAGTTATAGGAACTGCATCAATAGTGCATCAAGGAGGTACCCTTGGAGTAAAGCTAAGAGTACACATGGAGTAGCCTAAGCTCTGGGTTACACCATAAGTAGGAATCTTACTGTGTTGGTGTCAACTCTGATCATGTAATCCATGTTTTGAGTTTGAATGTTGCTTGCTGTAATTATTCTAATAGGGCAGCAAACTTTTGAAATAGATGCAAAAAGTTTAATCAACTTATTCTAAATACAGTAATTATGAATAACTGCCATGTATGAGATGACTCACAAAGATATGCCACTAAAAGTAGGCTGAATCTGAATTTCTCTACATTTTGACATTTAAAATTTACCCGATTGGCAAATAGATTACACCTATTTTAAAACCTTCCAGAAATGTTGACGCACTTAAGAAAACCATGATCAATTGTGTCTATATAACAAGCCACAAGGCTTTATATGCATTGATATTTAGCCACCATGTATACTGGGATAAGATACTTATGTGTCAAAAAAGTAGGTTGGCACGGTTTGGTTACAGCACACAGGGACATGCTAATTTGTCAATTTTTGCTAGCAGTAAGTTGAAACTCTCTGAAAGTGCTACACAAGAACCCTACAAATTAGACCTGCTACTGTTTGTTATTCCTCACCATACGGCTTGGTAATTTGCGATGTAGGACAAGTGCATCTCTCTTTTGGCTTGCTTTCTTGTAATGTTTTATGTTATATGATCTTGTCATACACATTGTACTGATGTGAGAAAGAAAATACTATTAGCAAATGACCCCTTCAAATATGGATTGTTGAACATACCTTTTGTACTCAAAATATAACTCAAATTTATTTTACTTAAAACTATGGCTTTTTTTCCTAGGTTGGAAAAAATGCTGCAATACTCATATACTCTGTAAACCTAAAAGGTACAAGTAAATTAATTGATGCACTGCGCAGCATTATCGCGCCTTACTACAAAACACGCTCATACACTCTTACGCGCAGTCTAAATTGCGCGTGATTAACACACAGGCATGCTGTACAAACAAAACAAATCTCTTGCAATGATACACAAAATACTGGCAATATAAGTTGGAAAAATACAGGCATTCCTTGTGAGACTTGGGTGGGAGTCTATTGATTATTTGTCTTCTAGGTTTACAGAAGGAATAGGCATACTGTAGGTTTGTATTATCAGCCAATTAGTTCCTTGTGACACACCAATTTTAAGTTTCATCATGCTTGTTGAAGTCTTTCTCTTTGGTATTTACCAAATGACCGAGCACCTTTAAAGTCAACAATTTTGGAATATACCCTTTCTTTGATGATATCATTTAACTACAAGGAAAATTAAAGGGTCTAGAATCATCAGTATCGGAATGCAGGGAATATATTGTCACGACATGGAATTTCCAAGTACATAGAATTTTCAGAGCACGATGAGGAACTCGGTGCAGGATCTAAAATGTCTTGTGAAGAAGGGGTGACTCAGCATTTCCAACACAAAAAAACAGAAGGGTTGGTAGGCCTGAAAAAAAGTATGAAAATCTGAGTAAAAATAATTTCATTTATACGCATGACATATCCAACATAGTAAAGCGGACGACCTGTATATACACAGGAAACAGAGGGGACCATCTCTCTTTTGAAGTGATGGGCCAGACTCCACCAAATTGTGCTGTAGCTGACAGCAAGTCTGTTAACCTCCCAAATTGAATAACCAGTACCATATATAAACTTGGGTGGAGAGAAGTAATTGAGGCAAAAGTGCCTTACTCAAGGTGAAAACATTGGCCGCAGTGGGGCTCGAACCTTTGGCATGTGGGTTAGGTGCTCAATCCACTGGACCACATGTGCCCTAACCACTACATAAACATGTTCATGACACTGTTACAGCCATGAAAGGTACTCGGCATAGTGTAGGAGTGAGTATTAAAGTTTAACACACGCAACCAATGGGTATATCGTGTCATTAAGATATTAAAAACATCAAATCTTTACAAAACATACACCACAATAAAGTTGCAGTTCCAAACATTTTTAAAATAGGGACAGCGTCCCAAAGAGGTCGTCCGATGTATGTGATGGTTCTCGAATCATTTCTGAGATGCACAATTTCAGTTATTTGGTTTACATGATAACCTGGTGAAAATGTATTGAGTCAGCAATAACAATATAAAACATGTAAAAAATAATTCATGTTAACAAGGTCATTGTCCATTCCCCAGGACAAGGTCCCATACCTCCAGGACCAGTCCATACCTCCAGGACACTGTCACATATCCCCAGGACATGTCCCATACCTCCCGGCTAATGTCAATACCTCCAGGACATGCCCATACCTCCAGAACAAAATGGTCCCATATCCCCCGGAAATGTTCCCATACTTCAGGACAATGTCACATACCCCATGAATATCTCATACCCCATGACAATGTTCCATACCCCAGACAATGTCCCAAACCCTCCGGACACTGTCCCATACCTCCTGGACAGTGTCCCATACCAACCACCGGGACAATGTCCCATATCCCCCAGACCAATGTCCCATACCCCAGGACACCGTCCCATACCCCAGGACCAATTCCCATACCCCAGGACCCTGCCCCATACCCCAGACATTGTCCCATGCCCCGGACAATGTCTTATAACCCCAGGACAATGTCCCAACCCCAGGGCAATGCCCATACCTAGGACAATCTCCCATACCCCAAGAGAATCGTCCCCATACTCCAAGAGATATCCCATCCCAGCAAATTGTCCCATACCCAGAACAATGTCCATACTCCTTGACAATTTCCCATACATCCAGGAATAATGTCCCATAACCTCCAGGACAATGTCCCTACCCCAGGACAATGTCCATACCCTCCCGGAATGATTCCCTACCTTCCATGACAATTGTCCATATCCCATGACATGTCCCATACCAGGACAATGTCCCATACCTCCAGGACATGTCCCATTATCCGGACACTGTCCCATACCCCTGAACAATGTTATATAAATACCTCAAGAACATGTCCCATATCCCCAGGACATTATCCCATACCCCCGGACATTCCTATACCCAGGACACTGTCCTATACCCAGGACAATGTTCCTTACCCCCAGGACAATGTCCCATATACCCCATGACAATGTCTCATAACCCCAGGACAATGTCCCATTATCCCCAGGACAATGTCCCATATCCCCAGGACAATGTCTATACCCCAGGACAAGTCCCCATACCCCAGGCCAATTTACGTTGTATATCGAATCAGTCGAGAAATCGGTAACTCGCATCCCTCCAAGTTTTTCAGCCCTGTGTGACTTACAGATCTCCAGATATTTGGTTCACAAAAGTTTCAATGAAAATCAAGAAAATAGGTAAACTATGCTAATAAATTATGCAAATTAGGTACTTAGAATGCAGTATATACGGTTGTAATCGAAGGCAGTTGAGAATCCTTAACCTCCACCAAGTTCGCTCTGTGTGACTTAACAAAATCTCCAGATATGGTGTTCACAAAAAAGTGTCAATGCAAATAAGAAAATAGGTCAAATATGCCAATTAATAATGCAAATTAGAATGTACTAAGATGCATATACACTGTTGTAAATTTAATTAGTTCGAGAATCTGTAACCTCGCATCCCTCCAAGTTTTCAGCCCTGTGTGACTTACAGTCTCCAGATATTTTTGTTCACAAAGTGGTCAATGAAAATCAAGAAAATAGGTAAAATTGCTATAAATTATGCAAATTAGGTACTTAGAATGCATATTACTGTTGTAATCGAATCAGTTTGAGAATCCTCCTTAACCCTCCACCAAGTTTCATCTCTGTGTGACTTACAGATCTCCAGCCTAAATTTTCAACAAAAAGTGTCAATGAAAATCAAGAAATAGGGCAAATAATGCATTAATAATGCAAATTAGGTACTAAGAATGTCATATACACTGTTGTCAATTTAATCAGTTCGAAATGCGTACACCCCGCACCCCGCACCCTTCCAACCAGTTCAGCAGTTCAGTCAGTCAGCCCTCTACGCTCACAGCTCTCCAGATATTTTTGTTCACAAAGAAAAAAAGCTCACGACGCAGACGCCGACGCAGACGCCGCAGACGCAGACGCGCCGCCGCCGACGACGACGACGACACACGGATCATGCTGCCTAAAGGTCTTCCTATCGGCGAACTAAAAAGTTAATATTTAAAACAAATCAGCCTCCTTCAGGAAATTTATCACCTGAAGAGGCCTAATATCTTAAAATAATGTTTTAAATCGAGACGCTATAATATTTTCTACGAATAAGCGCATAACATTCAACGCATCAAGGATACATGTTCAAAGAAAGAGCACAATCACAGGGAATACACCGAGGGACTGGTTCACCTAAGCAAATAACTATGGGTCATATAAGTAGACCCAATTGGCATCGTGGTAATACAATATCGTCCCTTCGTCCAATCAAACCTGAACTGCCAGCAGCCCCAAAATTGGTGAAAAGCAGCATTTGATATTAGGAATGAATCCCACAGCATTGGCACCTATTTCTGATGTAGCCATTAACTGAAGAATCCTTTAAAATCTGTAAAGGGGATCTCCAATATTGTTATATTCATATTTAAGGGCTTCTTTCGCCAATACATCACCTTTTTTTCATTCATTGAATACCAATGTTGACTCCGGAATCCAAGCTAAAACAACGATTTTATTCAATTGAGACAAATTAAAAGATTCTCAACAGCTCACATAGATCAATCATAATAACAAACAGCTTTATCCAAAAGCTCACTTTTTACAAGCAAAGATAACCCAGAGTACTGGGAGAAAACCTGTGGGAACAAGAACACCAAAATGAGCCTGAAAGCCATTGGTGAAAGGTAAGGGAAGATACGCTGTGCCACCTGTTTCCCCCCCCCCCCATGGTGCCACTGCTTTACCATTAACAAAGGGGTTTGGAGAACCCCATTCATCCTCACTCCCATCAAGTTCTTAGCCTCTGGATGTTAATGTGAAGTGACCCCCAAGACTTCTTGGTGGGGCTTTCGTTCCTTTCCGCTTTTGCCTTTCTTCTTCTTTGACGTCTTCTCTGGCGATGACGAGACAATCCTCCTTCCGTATCACTCTGCTGTCTACATCAGCGGTTCAAATCTATCTAAGGCTAGAACAATGTCACCCTTGTATGAAAGGGTAACCTTCTGTTGGAGGTGCCTTCGAGAATTTAAAACATTTTCATGCAATGAATTACTTTCAAAGATATCATTAAGTTTTGACATTTTTTTACAATCAACTCTTTTCCAGGTTTTAAGTAAAATACAGTGGTCCCAAATAAGATGTCTGATTATGTGATCAAAGAATAAGTATAGACCAAATATAATGACCCTTAGTGACCTCTGAATGACCTTTGGAACCTTCCAAATCCGGTACCCCATAAGACCCCCCTTGGTCCCTCAATGTATACAGCAAAGCAAATATGATCTTGATCATTAATGCACTAAAAAAAAAGGCTACCGTAAGTTTAAAAAGTGTAAACTAAATTTTGAAAAACACAGACGGACATTCCAAATCATACCGACTAAGGTCCTTTCCGATTGCTTCAGTGACCCTCAAAAAGAAATCGAAAGAGGTACAGTTTGATATAAACTGGGGCTTACCTTATTGCATAATGGATGCCACTGCGGCTTGTAATTGTCCCAGTCCCCAAACTCCTGTATCCAAGGACAATTAGCACCTCTCCTAGAAAAAGTATTGCGCCCAAAGGCGTCTCTATTCCACACAGACACGCTAAGAGTTCTTGGACTGCATGCAGTTTTCACTCTGATGGATATGTGTATTTAATTGTTTTCCTCCCTTCCTCAAACATGGGTTTATAGTGCCCCGTTTTTTAAACTTTGTTTTTCCTCTTGCCGTTTTTGGTCTTGTCTTGGAGCCGGTAGGTTTTGACATAGCTGTGAGGGAATGTCACAAATATATTAGATAGATACACCTGCAGCTCCCCAAAGTTAGTTTTTATTTAAACAACGTTTTAAATCCAGTTTTGTCCCTGCGAAACAGTGTGCTGTATCCACCTCACACACACTCAGCAATACTGCTGTGTTAGGATTAATTTGGGAGCACAAGATAATTGACCGGATGCTGATGTCAATCCACAGTTTTTGGTAGTGGGCCTGGCCTTTGGGCAAAAAACCCACCTGCAGGCCATGTGCTGGATGGCTGCCATTAGCTCTCCCGAGCTTACGCCCTTGTAGGTTGATAATTTTTCATTCTACCATGGTAACAAGCTACCCAAAAATAACTCAATTTCCACTTTTGGGACAAAAATATGAATTTGGGACAGATTTCAAACACATCAGTGATGCCAGGGGGATAGACCACTCAGAAGCAAGCTTTAACCCTGGGGCTTTAACCCCCTATTTTAAGGACGCAATTCCCCTACCTTTCCCCTCCCACCCACCACACCCATCACCACCAACTGAGGCAGCTGATTTGCAACACTACTAAGAAAATATCCTCACAAAATACGTCAGCAAGAATTTAAAGCAGGTTGATGTGTCAAACCTGCAATATTGGATAATGCAAAGATTACACTATTGGAGGATGGAGGTCAATTGATTCTTTTATGAGCCAGATTGTGGAAATTTTTTTAATAGGGATGATAGGCTTTACAACATTTGCACTAACATTGGTACCACCTTTTTCTTTCCGCCTAGTTTGCCCCCCTGACCGAAAGAACAAAAATGGAGGGATTTTTGGCAAAATTCGGGGATTTGGGGCAAAAAATCACCAAATTTTTTGGGAAAAAATCAGCAATTTTTGGGGCCTAAATTGGTTAAATATATCCAAATATATAATAGTTCCCCCCTCCAGAATTTCACTTTTTCCCCAAATTTTCTTTTATTTGCCTCCCCCCCCCAGAAAAAGAGGTCTGGCGCCGCACTATGCTTATTTAGCCGGTAGTGCAGTTTATATATTAGATGGAGGGTATATTCAATTTTCCAGTATTTGTCGTTCATTCTTTATGGTGTTATGGTTTCTATGGTAAACCTAATTCACAAATACCATGCTGTTGTTGGTGATGATACGCATGTTATAAACAGATATACCTCCACAGCCAAGGTAAGGCGACATTTGTGGATCATCATAGCACATGCAATGGTTTGGAAAGTTCACGAAACCTCTGATTTTTTTTAAATTATTAGCACTTAAAATAATAATAATAATAACAATAACAACAGGGTGGCCAAACATGTTCGAGCTTAGGCTCATTTTTGGCAGCCCTCCAATTGTTGTCCTCCATGTCTTCTTTTCATGTGTAATGGAAAATACTGAAACCACTGAAACATAACATAACATAATAATAATATAATAATAATCCATGTTTTTATATAAGCGCTTGATCACTGTAACAGTCTCCACGCGCGTGCCTTTATTATTACGCCGTCTTAGAAATCGTCACAATCATTTTCGCTTCATCTAGGTGCTGCCGCCAGGCGACATCCTATCACACTTAGTTGTAAATCCCCCCTAACACAGACAGCTCCCCAGATTTCGTTTGGGTCGGCGAGCAGGAGATAAGTATCATTTCCCAGGGACACAAACACGTTGGCCACGGCGGGGCTTCGACTCTCGCCCTAACTGACCCGAGTCCCCTGCCTTTTTCCAACTAGACCACACGCCTCATCCAGACCTGCGAGTGGGGTTTTGAAAAAAGTTGCTGAAAGAATCTGAACTATAGCATAGAACTGGATGCAGAGGTGGAAAAATGCTTTTTTTTTTTGAAAATTAAAAAGCTCAAATTGTTAATTTTGAAACAAAAATCGAAACAGCTAAAAAAAACAACTCAGGTCTGACTATCACAGTGATACCACCACATAGAGTCACCACATTTTGAAATTTGCAGAAGTAAGTAAATGGATGGATACTCCATAGAATTCACATTTATTTTTTTCCAACTGCAAAAATGACAGAAAAGGCGAAAACAGTTTCCTCAAAGACATGATTCCATCCGTTACGTGTTTGAAGTAGTGTCTGTATGGTCAGTAATGACTTAAAATATCCATTTTGCCGCTATTGTGTTGCTTTTATAGCCTTATTTGTAAGGGTTATGTTGGATCAGCGTTTCGGACCCTCACGCCAAGTTTTTGGTTCGGCCACCTCTGGGTCAATTGTTTCGTCCTTGATAGGTGCTTATACCTTACCTCAATTACTCCCTCTACCCATGTGTTAAATAAATGGGGGGGTTACCGGTCATTATCAATCTGGTAAGGTAACAACCGCTGTAGATGAGGTGTGTCGATCCCACACAACCTTTATAATGGTGGAGTCTGGCCCATCGCTTCGAAAGAGAGATGGGCTACGTCCGTTCCTGTGTACCAGGTCCGTCCCCCTTTACCTTTACCTTTTTTATGTTTGGATACCTTGTTTAAGACATGTAAAATATATTTGTGATTTTTGGATTTACTGATTTAGCAAATCCACTGATAGTCCCTTTAAAGGTGCAATTAGAGATTTTTGAGGAACCCATAAAATGTTATTAGTAATTTCATTAGATTAACATTAAGACTTCTACCTTGTACTTGGGCAACGAATTGTCTTAAAAGTGAAACATAAAGGAGGTGGATTTTTATTTGCTTTCATTTCAATAAATACTAGGCGAAATTTCGTATTAGCTTCCTATACGAAAGTTGTTATTTATTTCCCATTTTGTACCAAAGACAAATTTTCTTCAGCTTAATCCTCTCAACTGGGGATTGACTTAAAGCTTTGCATCAGTGCAAAAATCGGGGCTCTACTCTCATTTTTTTTTTTTTGATACCTGATATGTGAAATCTCTTGTTGCACCTTAAAAGGTCCATGGCCGATCGCTCATAGCCTCGACCGAGAAGCCCCAGATTTTACCGGAGTGGTCAAACATTTTTGGAATCAGGAAGCCTCTATTTTTTTTTCTCATTTACCTGTGAATCTTAGAGCCAAAGGGAGTTTGGTTTGGAATTAATAGCGCAAATGTGCCCATTTTTGGTCGACCAATATAATTTTTCCACATTTACTCTATGGGCTTACAAAACACGGTTTTAGCTCTTGCCAAAATCAAACGGATTAAAATATCACTTGAAACTTGAACAGATGGGGTTTGGAGTGAAGACCAATCTATCAAGATAAAACTTCACATATCCTTAAATCGGGCCGTCCACCTTTAAAATAGGGTATACCCACTTAGATATTATCATGGGAGGTTTGGCTCGTGCAAATGATCCTCATGGAAAGTTTCTATGACCAAACATTGCATGGTCATCCTTTTTTAAATTTTTAACTTCTAGGCCTGTACACATTATGATCTCATGTTACTTACGGTCTGATTTTGTTCTGATTTAAGGTCCGTGGGCGCCAGATCTCGGCAGTTAATCACCTTAATCTCAAACACGCCAATCTTGTAGTTGTAGCTGAGGCCATTGATATCCCGGTGATCGGAAACTTGCCGTAGTTCTCCCCTGCCTCGCTGTAGAGACTAGTTAGACTGGTAAACTCCCCTGTGTGTACACAAATCAAAGAAGGTGACAAAGTTAATGATTCTATAGTGCATTCTCCGTTAAGTACTCAAGTCATATGCACTTTACTACGCGGCTCCCCGGAAGAAAGATTCTACCCCTCCCAAAATGCATGTGGTATTTTTCAAGAAACCATCATGCAACCTCGACACACACATACAAAAGAATATAGTTTTGTGATCTCCCTAAAAGGTAGCAATGGTAAGAATTTCATTTCATTCTCTGATAAACTATTCCAACTTTAAATTTGGGTATCAATAAAAGCCATCTGTATAATAACTTATATTCGCAATTATTTTGACCGGTCTTCTTTCTTTTAAGATGTCCAATCATCTTACTCTCTTGGATTAAGTCATATTTTGATATCTAAAGCTTAATCAGAACTAATCGCATATTTAGATTGACATCTCAATCTGTGGATTTTAACGGCAATCTAATGCATTTTAATTTTTAATCAGAAGCATTTGTTAATTCAACTTAATTTGAATTAATGACATTTCACAAATCCATTAGATTGATTTTTTTTAAATCAAATTTAGATTTGTCCTTTTCACAATCCTATTAGATTAACTTTAATCTTAGAAATTGATATTCTGTTTATCCCGCTACTAATCATGTTTCTCTGGTTTGGTGTACGGCACAATAAACTCATATTTACAATATTAAGCACATTTTTTGCAAGAGCGCCCCAATTTTCATTTGTTTTTTTTTGCACGTTAACGTTGGTAATTGTGTCTAAGACACGATAACCTGCGAACGAGAAGGCTAAAAAAGGCGTATTTTCACACAAATAAGCGATTTTGTATTTAGAATTTGGATCCCAGATTGGACTAAATGGCAGAAGAGCTGGAATGCCTACGTTTATTCCGTCCATGTTGAAATATGCCACCTCGAGAAAATAAACCTTTACGTTGGCTTGCCAGAACTATTAAAACACCTAATGGATGATCGTAGACACTACAGTCGCTATTCCCGGCAATTCATATATTGGAAGGCCCGTTTCCAGCAGCCGTTGTATTATTATCGGGGATCCCCGAATAATATTATTCTAGTAACAATCCTTCGGTTGTGACCCATTAGACCTTTTCGAGCTTCACCATTCACAGTATAGTTTACTATCCCGTTACCAATGTTGGGCCAAATTCGTTAACATCTCCAATTTTTGAAATTGTGGGCGCTCTTCAAAAAAAATGTGGCTAATACTTTGCTTTAAGTGAAACTTAAAAATCGCACAGTGACTGGTTTTAAGTCCTGCATCTTATTTGTTTATCTTGACGTCTTGAATCAGAAATGCTAACAAAACTATAATACCTCCTGTTGCTGCGTACTTTCTTGTATAGTGAAATGCATCATGGTAAAGTGCATTATCTGTTCGGGTCCTTCTTCTAATGGCTATTCCATTTGAAATCATACTCCCTCTCTTAAAGGTTTTAGGTGAAGTCGTTCACAGAGGGAGTGGGATTTCACATGAATTATCCGATTAGCAACTACATTGAAATATACACAGTCTGCAAGGGACTGGTATTATTAACGTCTTCAACAGGGGAGAATAGATTCCCTACAAGATAGCCCATTGGGCAACTACACTTGAAATGCGCACTCCCTGTGTGAAGACTTAGCAAATCCTTTATAGGGAGGTGCAGATTTCAAATGGCAGGCCACTATAATTAACTTTTCAAAAACTACCTGAAAGTGTGAAAATAGCTGTAAATAAACAAAATACAAACCACATTGCACAATTTGGGCAATTAAATGTCGAGAGTGAAAATCTCATGCCTCAATAAGCCGCAATACCAATTCTATTATCAACATGATTAGAATATAAATTTAACTGCTCATTTTTTTACTGCCATTACCATTCCGTGGAGACTAGTATGAGCGTTAGTATATGTTAAATCTGTGCATATATTTCATTGACTTGATAAACAGTCCTATGCCTCTTCATGCCACTTGCAATAAAGTTTCATCACACGATTGATCTTTAGAGGTGAATGCAATTTTCCTGAGTAATAATATCTAGGACATAAGACTTATTAGACATCGAGAAGGAAAACCTGAATTGTTCATTTTAGACAGAGTCATCCAGAAATTTATAGGCAATGCATAGGCACTCATGTCAATTTTTGCCCATCCAGTGCTTCTAGAAATACAGTGAATGAATAATCCAAGTTACCCTTAGGTGCATCTTGGTAGACTCCTTCAATACCCCGCTGCTTTATTTAATCCCTTGCAGTTGAAATCACGACCTCTACACATGATAGTGGGTCTGGCGCAACCCTTGAAGGAATAGTCGCCGATTGAAACTACAGGAAGATGCATTTAAAGTTAAAGGAATTTTTTGTATAACATTAAAACGTGGTTGGAATATGTGCCCCAGCCGGTGTAATGCCTTATTCTCGAAGGACAAAAAGCAACTTTCTGTGTTTCAATGTGACTCCGAGACTCATTATCCATGGTTGGGTTAGTGTTCTTTCCATGCCTCTTTGTATAATTAAGTTGGGAACATACTTGAGCATAATCTTCCTGTGCCCCTTGGTAAGAAATCCTTCAGAACTCAGTTGGCCTTTCCGTGCCTCTTGTTAGTTAGTCATCTATGTAAATCTCCTGGGGTCTAAGTGGCAATGGACAGACCACTTTGTCCATAGCATTCTGCTCGTAATTAAGTGATTTGCTTTGACTCTACC
>JAMKCH010009744.1:0-28961 GCA_023653785.1 Ophioderma brevispina | reverse complement strand
TCGAAGGACATCCTTGCCGATAAACGACAAACGTGGCGCTATATCACGCCCTCTGCTGTACCAGATAGGGCGCGACATGTTCAAGTAAGCTGCTTTTAACGCCACTGTCTGGTAACATAAAAAATCGCAAACCTACGGATCGATTTGATTATACATTATTTGATTTTCTCCTGTCCTTTATTCTTCAAATTTGAAAAAGCAATATATTTTTATTCCATAACGGTAAATACTGTCATCGTAATGTGCATTAAACGAGGTCATGGGACGATCTATTTACCCACAGCGGATTGCACTTTACATTTCACACCTATTTTGAATAATTGTTTATGTTTCTGCCACTTGGAGTGAGGATTGGCCGCCATCGTCTGTGATTACCTGCGCTCCATCAGCAACAGCGCCATCTGTGCAAAAGCCACTAGCACTTGAGTTTATTGCACATTTCTCCTTTTTAGAAGTCGCCATAGTTTTTAATGGCACTATAGTAAATCCAACCCAAGCATCCATAAAGAAAGGTCACAATTCGTAATTACACATTCACTTACCCGGTACTTTTTCCGTATCTGCTGTTATCAATGTGCGCACTTAAAAAAATATCGACGTTCGATATACCTGAGCTACTATACCGCAAGGTGACTGATTAGGATCTGTACTTGAATAATCTAAGCCCAAGAAATTGAAATTTAGAGGAAGAATGGTATAAACACTTCAACATAGAGGAAGAACGGTATAAACACTTCAACATTAAAATCAAACAGGTGATAGGAAAACGAATTTAGTGCGTTTACTGGATCATTATTGATGCACACGGATTCAAAAACAATTTAAGCTAAACGTACATTGAACAGGTCACCGGTTCGAATCCCGCTGCCGTCAAGTTTAAAATGTTGAATGCTAAAATAAATAAATAAATACATACATAAATTAATAAATTAATAAATAAATAAAAATCTTGCTCGGGGGTTACTCTAAAAAAGACTGATCAATCGGCTGGTCAGTAATCAGCAGTCAGCTTTTTAAACTTACCTTGAACTTTAGGCTACAAGGTCTTAGCGTTTCAAAGGTTTTTTTTAACAGCTATATAACCGGAGACTAAACTTGGAAATATGTCACTTTGCGTCGTCTGCCGCTACCGCCGCCTGCGTGACTCCAAGCTGAGACTATGGAAACACCATTTCTTCGGAATAATTACGCGGACCGTATACCCGGGGACGGGACAACATAATGAAATGGATTTGGGTGTAAGGCTGGCGCTTCCAAACCCGGGGGCATTCGGTGACAGAGGACTTAAACAGATAGGGGTATTTGGGTGAGAGACAGCCAAAATGGCCCAAAAATATTTTTTTCGGGTGACAAATTTGTATGCAAAATCTTCCAAAACATGCGGTCTTTTTAGAAAATTTTTCAAATATTCACAAAAAAGAAGGGTCTTTGGGTGAAAATTTTTCTCCCAAAAAGGGGTCTATAGGTGACAGTGGTAAACTTTCCAAAAATGTGGTCTTTGGGTGACATTGAAGAGGTGTCACCTCTTCATCAGTGATCGCTTCTGTTTCAGTGACCGGTCCTGTTTCAGTGATCGTTCCCGTTTACTTAGCTAGCGGGAGACCGCGCGAAGCGCGGGCCTCCCACTAGTTAACATAATAGCAGGCATCTCTTTTGTCCTCTTTCAATTGATGTCAATATGGGAAAGCCAGGTGGCATTTCTTTTCAATAGATGATAACTCTTTGTAAGTAAAGTATTGTCATGTTATGTAAGCACGGATTCGGGTCAATATAGTTATAAAAGAAACTTTAAACTCAGGAACTGGCAACCATACATTACATTGTTATGCGTTCCCGACATACAGTACAAAATACCATCGTACTTTTTTTTTTTTTTTTTTTTTTTGCATCATTTTAATGTGTAAGCACGTGGTGTAAGCAGAATTGGCGACGCCGATTTCAACTTACTCTGTTGCCAAGTTGAATCGTTGTTACACGATTGTAAACGTGTACACTGACATGGTGATCGTTCAGTATTGTGTTATAACACCATTTCTTCGGAATAATTACGCGGACCGTATACCCGGGGACGGGATCACATAATGAAATGGATTTGGGTGTAAGGCTGGCGCTTCCAAGCCCGGGGGCATTTGGTGACAGAGGACTCAAACAGATAGGGGTATTTGGGTGAGAGACAGCCAAAATGCCCCAAAATAGTTTTTTTTCGGGTGACAAATTTGTATGCAAAATCTTCCAAAACATGCGGTCTTTTTAGAAAATTTTTCAAATATTCACCAAAAATAGGGGTCTTTGAGTGAAAATTTTTCTCCCAAAAAGGGGTCTATAGGTGACAGTGGTAAACTTTCCAAAAATGTGGTCTTTGGGTGACATTGAAGAGGTGTCACCTCTTCATCAGTGATCGCTTCTGTTTCAGTGACCGGTCCTGTTTCAGTGATCGTTCCCGTTTACTTAGCTAGCATAATAGTAGGCATCTCTTTTGTCCTCTTTCAATTTATGTCAATATGGGAAAGCCAGGTGGCATTTCTTTTCAATAGATGATAACTCTTTGTAAGTAAAGTATTGTCATGTTATGTAAGCACGGATTCGGGTCAATATAGTTATAAAAGAAACTTTAAACTCAGGAACTGGCAACCATACATTACATTGTTATGCGTTCCCGACATACAGTACAAAATACCATCGTACTGAAAATGTCACGTGTTTTGTGCCATGTGACTAAGTCTAGCTATGATGAGTCACGCAGCCCCCCCTAGTCTGCCGCGTTGTATCGTATTGACGCCCCCAAGTCTAAACAAGTTAATTATAGTGTTTGACTCTTGTGCGTCGTGTGCCACCATGCCAAACGGTGTATTGACGCCCCCAAGTCTAAACAAGGTAATTATGGTGTTTTGCGATTGACGCAGGGCGCGACAGCCCAAGTTAAATCTTGACTTAAACATTATTAAATTGATGATTGATTTCTCCTTGATTTATGAGGCAATAGAGACAGTATTGTGCATTTTAAACGGCACTTCAGGACATAAAATGTTAGACCTTGAGCGTTTTCTTACAAAACTTGCAGGCAACAGACTGGTCACGTATCGTTTGTTTATTGCAATAAACATGACGTTACATTTTTGGCTTGATTTGTTTTGTGCTATTTACCTTCAGACCAAACCTGTTTTTTTTAAATGATATTGTCTTGCCTGCCTTTTCTGATCCGCCTCTCGCCGCCATTTTTACTATATAAAGGTATCACCCGCGCTTATAATATTGCAGACATATAGACTTTAAGCAAGTGGCAATTTAAAATAGGTAACAAAGAGGGGCTGTGGGGCGGACGCCCCATCCCAAAAGCCCCCCAAATTCCTAAAAAGACCTTAATAATCTTTTCTGTAAAAAAGTCCACCTTAGCCCAATTCGCCCCCCCCTTTGCAATATTGGCGAAAGACCCCCTTTTTTTTAATAATAATTAAAAAAAATAGCCCCTCACCTAAAAAAAATTCTGGGGGCCTGGGCAACATAATCTGGAATTCTGTTTTCACTATAAAATGAAAGATTAGAGCCTTGCAACTCTAATCAAACTTGAGTAAAATATATTACTCATTTTGTTGGGTGACCAATATTTATTCAGGAGTTTAACCTTGAGATGAGTAAAAAAGGTGATTTTTTGGAGCAATTATCTTAATCTATTTGGGATGAAAATTTTACTTCAAATAAGTAGTAAAAATTTGCTCTTCCACAAAAGAGTAAAAATTACCCTCCAAAGGTGGAAAAAAGGGGGGATTTTTTTTTTTTTTTTTTTTTTTTTTTTTTTTTTAATTTGTAAAATTTACTCCAAAACTCAAGAGTAACTTTTTACTCTGCATAATGTGCAATTTTTTACTCGTTGGAGTAAAAATTACTCGCCACAAAGGGATATGATCACCTTTTTACTTACCGGAAATGGAGTATAAGATTTTACTCCACATGACTCAATTTCATGGTTAACCATAAAGCGGCACTTTTTGTCTGTATCTGGGAAAGAAAAGGATCTGGAAGCTGAAATTTCAGGGCGACAATGAGAAAAATGTAAAAGCATTCGTTAAAAGTTTCATAATTTTTCTAATCCTTTTACAGTCATTTTAGCGAATAATGTGAAGGTAGCACCGTAATTCGCAGAGGTTGTTTCACCCAGAAAAAAGGACATTCTACATTTTTAAAATTTCAGTAGGTATGGATCTAAAAACCCATGTTATATAAAACTTATTCCAATTGCCATCATTAGAGCTGAAAACCGACATGAAAATATGCTATACCTACTTTTTCAGCGCAAAATGGGTTTCGCCATTTTCTGTGTTAAATGCCAATTTCTTGACTCACGGACTTATGACGTCATTGTGACGCCATTACTAGGCAGTTAGTTGGTACTGATTGATACCAACATAAGTACGCATATAGTATGTTGGTACTAGGTTAGTATCATTGGAAAGAAGCATAGGGTTATCTACTGATATTAAAATCGTAATCATTATGTCTTTTATAACGGAATTCCAGGGGGTTGGTATAACCCCCGGTGGAACCGTGGTTGTTTACCAAAAAACGTTCGGTAATCCGAGAGATTTCAGGAACGTATATAAAATCCGACACACTCCGTCATAACTTTGTGGTGGTCCAATTTGGGAAATGTGTTGGACAGTAACTCTGATGGCCCTAGTCCGCACTAGACAAAGCTACGAGTCTCTTTTGATGTTACGCTACTCATACTCCATACCGACAAGTGAAAGATCATCAATGTCATTGGTTACCACGCTCTAGGAATTGGCCGGTGCTAAGGTTTCTCTTGAGAAGTGGGGCTACCTGAAGCCGGGTCAGGACACGACTGTGGTTGTTGGAACAGCACCACAGACCAAGTGGCGTAAAATTTTCTTTTTGACATTGGGGGGATGGTGGTGGTGAAAATGTATGAATGAAACGGGGCGGTTTGCTGAAAAGATCCATTACTTACACAAATAAAATTTTGGTCATTTAAAAGCTAAAATCGTTAAATGTAATTTTAATTAGAACAAAATGCGCGCGAAGCGCGCGAAAATTGACCATTTTTAAACTATTATGGAAAATATGAGGTTATTTTTGGTCAAAAACACATGAACAGGCATCAACATTGGGGGGGGGGATGATCGTATTGACCACCCCCCTCATCAAAATATTGGGGGGATATATCCCCCCACCCCCCCCCCCCGGGATTTACGCCTATGCCACAGACATTGGAACATCTCTTGGTCTGCCCACTGCTGGAGCAACAATGCACAAACAAGGACCTTGCGGAATTCAGTGAAGTAGCCAGACGTTGTACCCATCTCTGGCTGGATCATATTTGAGAACCACAGTGTTTGGACACGATAAGAAGAAGCTCTAGAACAAGCTTCCAGTTAACAGCAGAGAGGCACCCTCCACTAGTGTCTTTGAGCGCTTCCTGAACACTTATTTCCTGATATTTTAAAATTTGGTTAATTTGGTTACGTTAGTAATCTGTCTTATGCTGTATTTTAAATTTATTATTATATTGATTTAACATTTTTAAATGTGATAATTTTCTTGAAATATTGGTTGCTGTAGGTAACAATCGTGCTAAAAATTCTACGATACCCTGATTTTGTCAGGGAACAAAATATGGTGTCTTTATTACGTTATACATAATCTCAACAAAAACTATTTAAAATAACTATTAAGATATAGGTTAGAGCAACTTTCAATGGCAAACGACCAGTAGTAGTGAACAATTATGTTTGCAATGACCAAACATAGCAAACGTAAAGTCCACAAAAGGCCAAAATGAAAAACAAATATAAATATTCATACCCCAATCACAAATATAATGCAAAACGCAACATATAATTCCTTGTCAATGCTAGGTGCACAAATGTGTTTATTACGTTAAATGTGTTTATTACGTTATTTTGCTTATCACATTATCAGGAGACATTGGCTCATTTCAACAAAATATACAATTCCTTCACTATGTTCTCAAATCATTAACTGAGACCTCGGAAGAACGAGAAACACATAAAGATGCCGCATCATAGTAAACGGAAGCATGATTTTTGTTATCATCAATTGTGTTGAAATTCACTTATGAAATGAATATCATCTTGACCAAGGCCACAACCACCTATAAACTTTGGGTTCAAACTACAGAGTAACTAGACAATACACTGCAAACCTTATTTTCAATTCAATAACAAAACATTTATTTCGATCGTGTGTTCAAATCGTCTGCAGCCCGTGAGAACTGCCCACAGTCTAATAGTTAACATTGGCATCTCTTTGTCGAAATGTTGAAAATTTTACCCAGCAGTGCAGTGTATGTTATGGTAAGAAAGATTATTCATGCATAATTGCAGTCATAATTGTGTACTCTGTTTTGATGTCTCATGGACGTCAAAGGTCAGAAATACCTTTCAAACACAAATAAATAACAGGTTTAATGATTTTTAATTGGTTTGGTTCAAGAATTTGGTATGTCCAAAAACAATATTACATAGTAAAATTACACACAATTTATAAGATTGATACCTATTATCCACAAGAATGTCCACTAATGTCCACAAGAAGCGTTGCAGTTCAACGATGATATGTCCTCACAGCGAAGACTTCAAAATGACAGCGCATAAATTCACATAAATATCCATGGTATATTCCATGCGAATCTTCTCAGTCCTGAAGATAACTTTTGTCCAGCAGTTCAAGACGACAAGGTTAAATAAGTCCCTCGACGACACTAATATTCCACAGTATATCAGTCCACGATAATCACCACGATTTCTATCTGTCCACAATTTGGAATCCTATTTTGATTCCCAGCACTTTTGGCTTCAAAGACGACAGTAGAATAATTACAGCGACTTTGCACACATGGAATTATAAATCCTGGCACTAGTTACTTTACAGGTCTGCTACTCATTGCAGATTAAAACTAGCTATAACTTCTAGCTACTTGTTACTGGAGGCTGCTGGCAAATCTAATCTCTAGCAACTCTGCTTTATAACAAAGTTCCCAAGTCTTAAAATACATAGATATTACCACAGCATCATGCATAAACATAACCTAGCACTGTCAAATCAGATTTCACAAAAATTACATCATCTGAATTGCATCATTTCACATTTATAACTTCATGGGGAATCCCCAGATCATGTAACATTTTTTTGATCTCAATGCATAAACAAGTTGACTCAGTTTCTAATTTTTATCTTGGGGAATCCCATTTCTCCTCTTGTGCAATCTATCTAGTAAACAACACCTGGTCTGATCTCAACATAGCACTTGGGAATTCCCTATTCTGTTTACAACATAAACAAAGTACTTTTCCCGTGAGAAGCCGTTTTCTCAAATAAAATTGAAAATCAAATTAATATTTTGATCAAAAAGAGGCCAATATAACAACTCCAATAAATCCAAAATCATTAAAAACGAGAAAAACAAAAACAACATTATTAGCAATGAACATTATGATTTTCTAAAATATTTTCTATATTCCTGCACATATAGAATTAATGCTAAAATGACTCCAATTCTCATGAGCATTTACTTTGAAAAAGAACATTTATTTCGATCGTGTGTTCAAATCTGTTACATTAAAGCGATATCAGAAAACAATAATTAACAATTTAACCATTTGTTATAAAATTTGATTTCGTCGGTTGAGATGAGCTCGTCGGTTCACTTGAAGAATTCATGTCATGGCACTTGCAGGCCGAACTGTCGGCAAAGTATAGGTTTAAAGTTCAATGGTCAGCGTGCGACAAGTAAATTTTACAAAATCGTACAAGAATTAGCCCTCAGAAGACATTTAGCCTAAAGCATATAAAACCCAAAATTTACAGGGGGCTTTAATGTCATTAAATCTTGTTGAAAAAAAATAAAATTGTGGGCATCAGGGAAAGACTTCTTTGAACTCTAGCCGAATTTTTACATGCATCCATAACAATTGTTTCTTAATCAGATAAATTGTACTCTTTTGTCTTTAATTCAAGCAACCACTTGGAGGTTACGTTAGCACACCCATGTCAATAACAGAGATACCAATATCTAGCTTTTTTTATAGATGTTCTGGATCAGTAAATCACTGTTTATCCATGGGTGAGAGATGCCACTACACTCTAAAATGTTTTTACTCAACCTGAGTAATTTTTTACTCCTTATGGTAGTTAAAAAGTCACAGCTCTTTTGTTGTGTAAACTGGACTCAACAAAGGTTGAGTAGCAGTTTTACTCTTCCTTGTAGTAAACATTTTACTCAGTAAAAGAGTAAATATTTGACTCAACATTTGTTGAGTAAAATTTTACTCCGCTTTACTCAACAGTTGAGCTGTGACATTTTTTACTCAACAGGGTGATACAACTTTACTCAACCCACTAGGAGTAATATTTTATACTGTATTTGAGTAGATTCCTTGCTCAACCGTAGAGTCACATGTTTTGACTCAACTGATGTTGAGCACACTGTTTGTCCAACTGTTGAGCAACATTAATTTCACTCAATTGACATTGAGTAATACTTTGGATGCAGGTATAAAGCAAAATTTTTTTCATTAGAAAGCTACAGGTTGTTCACCAGGTTGAGTAAAATGGCTTGTTCAGTACACTCGAAACTTCCAGATATTTTGACTTGATTTCTGTAATAGAACTACTCTTTCAAACATCAACAGGGACACAAGCAAGATTTACTTAACTTTGGTATTCTTGATATTTAAAAAATAACACAAAATCTACAAGGACATATTTTCATTACTTTTACCTTTTTTTTCGAAGTCCCTGGTGGTTCAAAATCATGATATATAGATGCACCTGCATAGTCGTGTATCGATGTAAACACACCAAAAAAAGTAACTCCCCACTCCTGAAATTTATCTAACAATAATAATAATAGTAATGAACATTTATAATGCGCGTCAGGTTCAAACGATACATCTTGTTATACAATATGGGATATAATTGGAATCGGTGTTTATTGACGCGTATTTTTACACCTCATTTGTGGCGATCGATGGAGTATTGTTGAAGTTATGCCCACTTGACCGAACCCACCCCAGGATTTAAAAGTTGCAGTAAATCCTATTGACAATCATAATGTCACAAATTGAAATCAGTGCAATCCTCTTCTTCTCTGCATGAGTAATTCTCCTTAGGCTTACTGCAACAGAGTAACTGTTGTGTGAAAATAGAGACATCCGTTACTTCCTGGCTGACTGACCGGCGATTAAAGACAAAATGAGGCATTTTCAAAAGTCACAAATGTGACATCATTACTTCGGCTGATTCAAACACTTAACTTAAAGTTAAGTCTTTATTAATGCGTGAATCCAACACATTTTAGCGAATTCTTGACATTAATTTCTTATGGCACTTAATCAAATCGTCTGAAATGTGAATGCTAACTGGTATTCCATGCAAATTCTTCGTCCAAATGTTGTACCATATGTTGCTGCCCGACTTCACTTGACTGAACCATCCCAGGATTTAAAAGTTGCAGTAAATCCTATTGACAATCATACTGTTGCAGAATGAAATCAGTGCGATCCTCTTCTTCTCTGCATAACAAATTTCTCATTCTCTATAAGGCTTTTAAATCCTGAGGTGGGGTCGGTCAAGTTCGGTCAACTTCATCAATACTTCATCAATCACCACAAATGAGGTCTCAAAATACCCGTAAATAAATGCCGCTTTTAATTATATCCCATAATGTATAATGCGATGTATCGTTTGAACTTGACACACAAATTTCAGGGGTGGGGAGTACTTTTTTGTGTGTGTTTACATGCACCAGTAAAACTTTAGGTTATAAATTTGTCAGATTAATTGAAAATACCATGCTGACATAAATAAAACCTATATGTGTACTGAGCAATAGCGAATCCCCATACACAGCGCTCACAGTATTATAGGCATCAAGTCACTCGGTGAAAGGTTGCCGAATTCATAAGCCTTGATATCAGGTACCGTAGACATATTCCGGTTACGCTGGAATCTCACCAATTTCACAATCATGACATCACCACAATAATAATTATTATTATCTGATTATAACTTGTTGGTGAAAAATATCAGAATGGCCAGCTGGCCAGCATTTCCGCGACACCCCAGCTTGTCATCTGCCGTCGATATGTGCGCGGCAATTCTTCGGCTGCACGTGTCTGGGGTCGTCAACGTTGCGTAAAATCAGACTCAACACGGTGTAATATCTGATCAGTCCCTGCGTCAAACTACTTTGTCACGCAACGTTGAGTTAGATTTCAAAACTGCTTTACTCAACATGTATTTCACAGTTTTGCTCGGGTGAAGAGTAAAGCGGAAATGTGCGTTTTACTCCATGCTGATTAAATCTTGACTCAACTTTTTACTCAACATGCTTTACTCACCGCACTGAGTAAAATAGTTTTTAGAGTGTATGGCATCAAGGGCCGGGCCCTTATTATTTATAGCCTCGGTCACATAGCCGATTATCTGTTAGAAAACCACTTCCACAATGCTCAAGACTGGTGACAATTGGCCATTATTGGCAGCCATTAGCAGCCTTCTTTTTTCCATGTGTACTTTTGGCAAGGTGCGACTGTCCTGCGCAGTGTTCTGCAATCCTGTGTTGTCGGGAGCATGTGGCAAATTTGAAAAAACTCGCCAAGATTATTTCTGGCTGCATAAAAATCGTGTTGGGTTCATTGAATCGGGAAGGTCGGTATGGACACATGGACGGTTTGGAAGCGGTAACCGATGAGTTGGCGCGCATCATGAGTGGTTGTGTGCAGTTGGAAAGTGGTCGACAATGAGTGAGTCTTCTCCAAACGGGATAGAAGAGCTAAGCCAACTGGACATGTTAAATTGGCGACTACAGAAGATTAGTCGCGTCCCAACATGGCAACGTGTCACTTCTTGGCGTCAACAGCTCGGCGACCAAGCGGTGAACAGTATTGACAGCAAAATGTCACAACTTGTGTCGCCGTGTCAAGGTCGGCAACTGATCAGTGAATGAACAAGAGGCGTTGCCGATTAAACATGCTTTATCTTGTTGATTTCATGATGCTGTCGTCTTACTGCTAAATGGCAGACTAATCATCTCTGGTCGTAATTAAAATGGTAAATTTTGCAAGTTTGAACAAGGCTGTAGCCGATTGTGAAATAAAATGAGATCTTGTGTAGTTGGAAAGAGGTTGGGTCGCGAGCTCTCTCTATGTGACTGGACCTTTAGTTGGGTATATGCATCAGGACCATAAAATACAAAAATGATTACAATAGTTGAAGTCCGTTTATGCTAAGGAATAATTTTGTGACTATTTTGCCTTTAAAGATAACGTAATAAACAAAACAACTATTATTATATTATTGAAACATTTTAATATGCAAGTTAAGAGGTTCTTAAATGGTTCTCTGAGAGGAATAATAGTTTTGGATTTCCATGGATTTAATTTTTTATAACATAGTAAACATTATTGTTTAGATACACAAATGTTTGTAAACTTGTCGTAAACAATGTGTGAGTTTTTGTTGGCAGCTTTATCGTGACATATAAAAGGGATACAGACAATCAACAAAACCCATACAGATGATAATTTGTTTTAACTTTCTCAAACCTATTGGCTTTATATATTCATGAGAACTGTCCACAGACTAATAGACATTGGCATCTATTTGTCGAAATGTTGGAAATTTTACCCTGCAGTGCTGTGTATGTTATGGTAAGAAAGATTATTCAGGCATAATGAGAGGCACTCCTGTTTACTCCAATAAATCCAAAATCATTAAAAAACGGGGAAAAAACCGATCAAGAGCAATGAATATTATGATTTTCTAAATATCTGAGCGAAGGCGTGCGTTCGGGATAAATGATCTACAGTAACATGGCCGGCAACTGTTTTACCTTAGAATCGCAGCTCTACGGGGATATTTGAAGATATTGATCCGATTTTTGTTTCTAATAAACACACTTCTGGCATGTGAGTTTGACATTCGATTCCAAACTAATTAAAGACACGATATAATTTTACCTAGCCAAAATATATTTAATATTTGCACCAGAAATATTAGTAAATTATTGGCTATGATATTCCTGTGCATACATGTATAGACTTAATGCTAACAATTACTGCGATTCTCATGACCATTTACTTTGATAAAATCATTAATCATACGCTCATGGTGTCATAAAGTCCAATTTTCAACCTCAAATTTTAGCAAAAATTCATCGATCTTCAAGTGTGATTAGATGAGTCGAACCAATATTGACCATTCTAATGGAGCTTTACGCGGCTTCTGACTGATTATTATAAGGCGTTGTGTCATTTTGATTGTGTTATTTGAAGATACCTCAAAACATCCGTGGATACCTCGTCTCAATATATGTACGCGGTCGGACCATCCATTACCAATTAAACTTAAACGTTGGAGAGCATTGCACAACAAACAATTATCAAACGCCATAAGACATATTTTTTCTAATAAATGAAGCTGAAAAAGGATGTGGAAAGACTTTCTGTCCCATAGCTTTTCAACATTCAAACTCCATTATTTAAAAAAACACAATCGGTTGTGATCTCCCATAAGTGATGATATTTCATAAGATGATGGATTTTTCTGACTTATAAAACAAAAGTAATTGACCTGGTTTTATTGAAAAACACTAAACCTCTAAATGCTTCAGTGGAGGAAAACGCTTCAGTGGATTTATAGAGGTAAATGTTCACCTCTGGACCTGACGGCTGATTTTCGGAATAGTGTACTGTATTTTCTATCGGTCTACAACAATACTCTGTCAATTTTTTTTATTTTTTAAGGGGAATGACCCAATTAAATTTTAGAAAATATAAATAATTTTTTTTGGCTATTTACATATATTAGCAATAGCAACATATTTTGTCATCGTGCGATTTGATCACTCTCTTAATTCCTTAGACTTATTTTAAGTCTAAAGAGATGGAACTAGTGGACAAAACTTTTTTGGACTTAAAAAAAATTTAAATCCGTGTGAAAAGGCTTACTTAAAATAAGTCTTTTGATTTGAAAATAAACCTTTAAATGAGTTTAAAAACTGTTTATTAAATCATTTTAAAGATTTATATTTGAATTCTGTAAAGAATTGTTTTTTAAAATCCTAAACAGGTTTGCACTATTCCAGTCACCGTAGACTTAAATAAATCTAAGGAATTAATTAAGTGAGCGCAAAGTTAGTCTCAACATTAATGTTGGGATTATACCACGCCCAAGCCCAATCAGGGGTCGTCGCCCTTTGACTGCATTGACTGATTGCCGAGAAAATTACTAAGTCTGTGCAATGGTTTGATGTTTTTTAACTTTTGTAATATTTTCCTGTAATTGGGCCAAGTGCCACGATTGTGAGAAATATAATAATTAAATATCAAAGATTCCGCAGGATCATCGACATTCCCCAACTTAATGATGGACAGGGACATTTGGCGGCTACATGGATGAACAGCAATCTCGGTGCGGCCGCTAGGATGATAGAGATTTAAAATAGGGTTTACGTCAAGATGCAAGAGCATCATTTGTCCCAAATCAAGGACAAAATCTTCAAATATCTGTCATTAAGGCTTACAAAGATCACTGACTTGCACGATATAGCGCCCGCTGCCGGGGCCCCGCTGTTGTCAAATCTTCATTTAGAGATCTGGGGAAAGAAAATCGTCAAGTCATTAGGATTTTGTACTTAGTCGAAAATAAAACAATTTAGTTTTTACAAAAATTGGGTTTGCTCTTGATATTAATTGATTTATTTTTTATTGTCTTCTTTATACGGTCTTTCAAACAAGCGACCAGGCTGAATCGGACCGTGAATGCCCTCCTTTAAGTGACAGTGATGAAATTGGCAGTCCCATTTTTAATACGAAGTTGCCGGTGTGCTGGTTGAAGACTTTGAGTTTTGTGTTTCCCTGTCCATTTTTAACGCAATATTTCCGAACGTTATGTGCAGATAGAGTATTTGTAAAAGTGGTTAGTGGTGTACGCCTTTCCCATCTAAAAGCGACGTCGAAAAACAATTGTTCAGCCTTGAAACGACGCCGAAAAATGAGACGATAATCCTGATGTTCTCCCAGCGATATGCCCATCAAAATGCGACATGGATACTCCCGTGGGTGATTTTTGACGGGCGCCAAAATACACTCAATCTTAACTGTGTGGGTATATTCTTAGAGGGGGGACATACCTTGTTTTAGCATGTTCATTCCATACATATTTGGGCAACTTATTTGAGGGGGTAGATAGATGATCACCAAAAAAGGGTTAGTTACCCCCATTGTCTGCTTCATGCTTCGTATGGCATGTGCAGTTGATTTCTTAATTCCGCGTTGTTACTTCATGTTATAAAGCTGGGTTTCTTTTACGCAGAGTTTCCTCCACAAGTATTTATTGCAGAGCGGTCTAAGGGTTCCTTTGGCAACCCATCACACCTGAAATGTACGTCATTTAGCCCGCGGCTGGTGTTAGCAATAGCCTTCATGTCATCCATATTAGTCTTCTGGACATTTCATTTCTCAAGACTTAACCACACAGAGTGGCAATGATGCTAAGTATTGCGATACGAACCGTGGGGCATGAAGCAATGACTGACAAATTCTAGGTATCAGCACACAAGTAGGCTGACTTCTGAGAGTAATAAACCCTTGTCTTTTCCTCTCTGGCACTCTAAACACGTGGCGCATCTCATCCAGGATTCCTCCCGTCGCTAACCTACTCCGAAACATCGTCGAGTAATAATTCATTTACGATAAATATCTTAAATATTGTAATATTCAAACCATTCAAATCTACGATTTCCATAGCTCTGTGTATGAAATGGATATATAGGTCATTTTATTACACCTTCATTTCACCGTCTTTCTATTTAACACTGAATAGTACTTTTGTATTACCGTCCCTCTATCAAAGCATTTTGGTTATAACACTGTAGGTTCCTGCATGTTTTTATTTGTTTTCGGTACCAACACCTTACCCCCCAGCACTACTGGCAGGTATTCAATACAAATTAACGTCTAACCTCAGTTTTTGAGTTAGCAGACTATTTTGAAACTACAAAATTCAGTTGTTTATCCCGTGTGGCAGGAGATACGTACTCCGGGCTCACGTCCGGGAACAATGGTGAACAATAGGGCAATGGATAGTTGACTCTTTCACGCGACATTACTTTCACGCTTTATTCCGTTGTCGTCTATGGAGCCCGGACTATGATAACTGCCGACAATGAATACTTCACACCGCCCGCTTTCATGTGTTTTGAACGGAGTTTAGTATTGCATTGGCAATTTCTGGAAAGTTATGTTTTTTCAAAATCGGTCAATTATGGCAGATTTGTGAAGCGATTCCTGTTCTGTAAATAATATATCCATATTTGCATTCAGCTCAGATCAAACTTCTTGAGTTATCATTCTATGAAGGTATTCACTCTTTTAAGAAATACACTTTAAATTTGTATTCCATTTACGGTACAGCAATTTCAAGAAAGAT
The DNA here is from genome assembly GCA_023653785.1 of Ophioderma brevispina. NCBI lineage: Eukaryota > Metazoa > Echinodermata > Ophiuroidea > Amphilepidida > Ophiodermatidae > Ophioderma > Ophioderma brevispina. Next base: position 13,490 of record JAMKCH010009744.1, on the reverse strand, counting down.
TTGTTTGGTTAATTATCATATTTTTAACATTGTCCAAGTAAGTCATAAATATATTTAAATGTTAAAAAAGGATTTTCCACAAAATAATACAAGAAAATTTAAATAGTTCTTCCAAATACTGTATGTAACATAGCCCTCACAGCTCTAAACTCTGATTAGGATAATGGGGAAAATAACGTGCATGTGTGAGTAACAAAAGATTCAAAATAGCCCGCCTTACTAAAACCATGAGGTTATACATTAATTTTTATTGAATAGCGTTAAATGCTTTGCGATAACCAAGCAAACACATTAACATTTTCATAAAAATTTTAAAAGGTCAGATAAATATTTTACGCAAAAACATTTGTTTGATAATATTTGTGAAACATTATGAACGTTTTACAATGTTTTTACGATGTTTTAAAATGTTTGCTTAAAATAACTTTCTAAAACATACTGCCAAGTAATTTGTAACTTTTCATCAAACATTAAGACATTTCTAAAACATTACTACACTATTGTAAGCCTTTTTAATAAAGATATTATCAGTATGTTTTACTCTTAGATACAGTAAATGTTTTAGAGATGTTGCTAAATGATTTTATGCTGAAAATGTTATCAAAATGTTGTTTTTGTCTTAATGTTTGTAAAACAATTTGGAAATGTAATAAAATATGATATTGATATTGTTTTAAAAACATTGTAACCGTACATTGTATGAATATTCGTATATTACCTTGTGCAAATGTTTGAATAATAACTTTTGATGATATTGTTTTCAGATTGAATTTCCAAACATAGTGCAAATGTCATTAAAATGCGCCGTTGAATTTTTTTAAAACATTGTAAGTATATAAATGTCGCAACAATTTCTTTATTTCACATATTGCCAAATATCCAAATAATGGTGCTCTGAGTATATTGTTTTCATTGTGTTTTTTAAACATCGTTAAATGTTATCAAAATGGGATGCCGATTTGTTTTAACATTAAGCAACCATCGACACGATGTTATTATTGTCTAAAACATAACATCTTTAAACATTTTAAGAATGTTTACTTCAAACATTGTCACAATGTTAATGGAATCTTCTGCAAACAGTGCACTAAACCAATTTTATTACTAAATGTTTTGACATTGTTTAAGTAAAACACAAATTTCACATAGGTATGGTGGATACTTTAATATTCAAGTTCAGACCGTTATGAAATGTTTTCTTGAAAATATTTCAATGTTATTAGCAAATTAGTTCTCTATTTGACGAGAACATTTTTATGATGTTAGGCAAACATTTGATAAAATACAAACACTAGATACTAACAAAAATAACAGCAACCAAAACAATAATAACATTTTGGTTTATACACACATAATTATTTTGAAGGTTTTTTCTTCTAAAGCAAAACAGAATTACCAAACCAGATGTGTTCTATATTGAAAATAACCATGCGAGTTTAGTAAGTAGCCATAGCTTATTGAATACTGCATTCGACTCTCCCACAAAAAGACAAACGTTCCATTCCGACAAATTTAGGGTACGTGGTAAATTTACTCACGTAAGGCACATGTGGTCAACATTCATTGAAACATCGCATTTGATAAAATGTTTTTTAAAATAGCTTGGTAACATCTTAATATGTTTTGCAAATGTTTTCATAACCATGTTCCAACCAACTTTGACGATTTTTAAACATTTTACACCATTTCCCATGACTTTTTTGTCGAATATTTTTATGACATTTATAAATCATTTTGTGTTTTTCGGGGAGTCAAAGGAACGAAAAGGGGGTACGGAAGGTTATCAGTTTCATCCCCCTCGTATATTGTTCGTTTTGTTCTTGAAAATTTGGTGAATATACGGGTAGTATTCTTTTTCACATATATTCCGGTAGTCAATCAGGTTTAAAGAATATGCAAACCTACCACAAGTGCATGTGGAAAATAGCTGCTGCTAGATGGCCCAAAATACATTTTAACAGTTCTCTCTCAGCTTCTGGGACTTATCCCAAACCTACACCACATTTTTTAATACTTAAGCCCAGCCTCCAGAGTCGATGTTATTTTGTGCCGCTTTTCTTCGAAAATTGTCCCTACGAAATTTGGAAAAAAAAAAACCTATCATAACTCGCAAGATGTCATCAGCACAGGTAATGGTTATACAGATGGGTAGTTCACTTTAGGCTTAAGATGGGTATCAATCTGTTCCTTTTTGGTATTACCCTACCCAAACCCGGGACCCCAAACCAAAAGTGACACCTCCCGGGCGTACAATGTACTGGCAACGATTCTGTGGTATGGTATTCCTGTTACAAACATTATTGATTGAAGTTACAGCAGGCTCATAAATTAGGCTAAGAACATTATCGATGTCTTTAGCCTCTTATAGGCTTCCATTTCCGGGGTTCTCAATTAGTTTTACTCAAGAGCACATTGCTAGTTGGGTTTTATAATGGAGGGCCCGTATGAGAAGGACAATAGCATAGCGAGCGGGTCGTTTCTGGCGTGGGGCCAGTGGCCCGCCTTAAGGGCCCTTGTGGGGTCCAGGGCGAAGCGTTCCTAAAAAGCGCTGCAATTTTAGCACCAGGGCGGGTAATTCTAACCCGTTTTCTTAAATACGTTCAGTTGATAAAATAGAGTAAGCGCAGCCCCTGTCCCGCATCATCACCCTCCCAAACACATAATCATTCCCCTCTCTCACTCTTACCCCATCCTCTCCGCTATTCCCCCCTCCATCGTCCATGCCTCCTCCCCCTCCTCTGGCCCATAACTTTCAACACTACCCTCCACACCACCCCCTCGTTCTCGCGTACTTACTCTTCTTCTCCCACTACCATAACCGTTCGTTCGTTCCATACATTTTTCTACCTTCCTACGTTCACCCCCCTGACTCTCTACATTTGATGTGCTCAGTGGCTAAAATTAGCTTTGAAGACTTGAGGAATTTCATAATTTTGTGAAAAAATGTCCAGTGCCAATTCTCAGCAGAGCTGCTGAGTAGCAAGGGGGTAACTGCTTTTCTTGTACAAAAAGTTACGGATCGTATTAAAATCTAAAATAGCCCACGCAACGTCACTGTGCGGCATACGGTATTGCGTCCAACTTGCTGTTATGTAAATAAGAAAAGTGATGTAAATTGCATTGTACGTGCAAATTAAACTTAAATTAAATTAAGGTCTACATTCTGCACCTGTGTCAATCGAAATTGGAAAAAGATGGTTTTGAAAGGTAATTTTGAAAAAAAAAAACAATGAATGATCAAGTACAAACTTGTTTTGCCGGTTTAAAAAATGAGAAAACATTGCTTAGCGAACTCAACGACTTTCAAGTCATTGGTGTTAGTTGACATTCTATATTTTTGTTTTCCTAGTTTCCAGAAACGCCCATCCATGAGGAATTTTCCACCCAGCACATTTCTAGCGTATGTTGGAAGGAAAAGAAGGTCCATCAGATAGGAAAGCCTAGTTTAAACCCAGAGTATCCTTTCAGAATACCAGCCACAATGTTTACCTTTAAAAGCCTGGTGTAGTTGACTCAAATGGTGTGAAAGAATTACGAAACTTTCTAAACGAATGCAATAAGTAAAAAAATCTGAATCATAAGTTATTTTTTTTTTTTTTTTTTGTTAAAGCTATGTTGTCGAAATTCAACTGAGACGACATATCGGAATAAAAGTTTTAAAAACAATCCAACTGCTGACTTGTGATGTAGTATTCTTGGTTTTTCATATTTTAACGAACCTGCATTTAGAAAGTGTATGAGTCATAATGTGTTATTTTGGGTTAATTTAATTTGTTACTTCCACGTAACATAATGATTTTTTTATACGCAAGCAAATGAAATATTTTAGTAACCCTTTTTAGTTTAAAAACTATTTTTAGTTTTACTGATTGCCAAACACGTGGATTGAAAATTGATGCAACAATGTAATTTTTAATGGTAAAACGGTCAGGTTGTGATTTGAATCTAGTGAATCGGCAACTTTGAGCCAATACTATCCCGCTTTGTGAATTGCCAGAATGCCACATTAATAGGCATGTCGAAAAACGGTTACCAGCTCATGAAGATAGCAATATTGTAAACAATATCATTTGAACCAGATAAATATTTATTTCAAAATCGGTTTCGATAACAATCACTAAGGCGAGGCCAGTCATGGATGAAAAAAATGGAAGCTCTATTACTGTCCATTAAGAAAAAAATGCCGAAGCACAAAAATCTTTATGAGCTAAGCCATTGTGAAAGTGTGCAAAAAAAAGAAATATCTTGAATGCCTAAAAACAAACTTGGTAAGGCCAAGTGATATCCATTGTTTATCAACCGCGTCGTGTTCCACTATTAAATGCTGTGTAAAAAATCTCTCATTTATAGTTTTAATCCTTGATCCTTGATTTTTTTTTTTTCATGTAGAACTGTTCATCGCCTTTGATTCCTAAAGCTCTAGTTTTACAGTATGGATGAAGAGTTCTTTATGCGTAAATACGTACATCGGTAGTCACCATTTTTAACCACTTTTGTTCTCTACGGTAGAAGCAATATTTAATGCGTATTGCAAAGCCCATTTAGATACTGTGCTAATATGATGTTAACCATTAAAACGATGTTTTTGTTTATATTCTTAGAAATTTCAGGACGGGACAAGAAAAATAACTTCTCATCTGATATCAAAATCGATACTACTTGCGGGTAATCGGGGGGGGGGGGGGTCCAAAAGACGATCGGAACACGCACCGCGAGGTGTATGGGGGTCCACGTGGACCCAACATTTTTGTTTTTTGCACGCCATGTTTTACGCTATATTATTGCCACCAAATTTTGTATTGCATAAAATTTTTATCGGTTGCGCATATTTGGTTGAAAAAAATAATCAAATCGGCCTTGGATTTATGCTAATTTGCATACAATAAGCATCGCGGTGGCGCTAGTGGCGCTATTAGAAAATTGTTTTGGTGCTTAAATTCGTTGTAGGAACTTTTTAAATGTTAATTTTCAAAGTCATTGTTTTATGTTTCTTCGATTATGAGCCAAATGTTATGGGAAAATCTCTATGCTGGTGATTTTCAACAGATTACTTCTGTTCTGATTATATCAAGAGTGATACAATTAATATTCATTTTGCTTCAATTCATTATGATTATAACAAAATAAATGCCTCAAAACCACACAAACACATAAATAGTTGATAAGGAGTATTTAAGGCGGCCTCATGTTTTTTTAATTCCGCCTGCAACGGTTTTTCCTAAAAATAGTCAATCAAGATGGAACTCAAAAACACTATTGCAACTACTTGTGATTTGACAGTTAATCAGCGATTGAGTCTATTACTACTTGCAAGGATGAAATGGATAGCTGCTACGACCACATCCTTCACTACTCCCCTACTTTCACTACCCCGAAAGTTCGCCCGAAAAAAGCCTTCATAGTAGTTTGAGGTCATTTACCCATACATACTGGTGGATGTTTACCCTCCAAAATTTCGGTTTGTGTTTTGATCGAGTTTGACGGTGTTCCATGATTAAGAACTCCCCATAAGATGATCAGAACGAGCAACAAGACGAGCCAGTCAAAGGCACATTTAACCCTCGTCTTCCCAAGGGGGGGGGGGGGGGGGGGGGGGTGGGGGGGGGGGGGTGCTAACCCCACACCGAACTTCGCTCCGGGTGCGCTAACGCCTAAAAAAAAATCATAAAAAGCTTCAGGGTAATCGTTGTCTCATCCTTTCCGGTCATTTTACGAAAAAAATGGTGAAGGTAGCACCTTCACCGGGGTTAGGGGATGCCGTCAAAGTCGGAGGGTTAAGGGGGGGGATGGTTGCCCCCAAGGATTTTTATGGGGGGATTTTTGAAATATTCGGCACAGTATGGCTCTAAAACTCTTGGTTTATGAAAAACTAGCCAATTGCCATCATTTAGAGCTGAAAAAACCGCCATGAAAATCCGAATTCCTACGCGCAAAATTGGATTTTCGCCTATTGTTATGGAAAAATGCCAATTTTGCCGGACTCGCGGGCGTGATGACGTCATTGTGGCACGCCCATACTAGGTATGTTGTACTTTATTTTGAATTAATGGAAAGAGGAGGACCATAGCTTCCACTGGTATCAAAATCAAAGCAGCGGTTCTTTATAAAAAAAATCGGGAGGTGGTAACCCCCCCCCCCCTTGGTGAAATCGTGTTACAAAAAAAGGCTGGGTTAAGACGAGGGTTAATGGACGGACTTTACAAAATCCAATATATAAAAGTGTATTCTCAGCGGTCACTTTAAACTGCTAATACCAGGAACATGCACCCCTAATGACGATCCATTTAACCTTAAGGAGCGCTTCGCTACAAGCATTTATCCTATTGTTTTGAATCGCCCGAATCACTACATGTATCCGACTAAGTAAGATGATCTAACTGTTACCCCAACCATTTATGTAACAAAAATGTTTTACCCTTTCTGGCATTATAATGTTCTACCATGAAACGGTACTGAGTGTGTGGTGTATATATGTTCAGTCTATGAAAATAGAGATGTCCAACTGTTGTGTGTATAAATTTATTGGGTTCTTTTAACTCATTTGACTAAAAAGTTTGTGAGGTGAAACACACACAATTGTTTTTAGGATGCGGCGCAAATCATCCAATTAAACAGGTAGAAATTGAAGTATGGAAAATAAGATTGACTTGGCGATAATATTCCAATATTTAAGCTTGTAAATGATATATAATTGTTCTGGTTTCTGCTTCTCTGATATCTAAATGTGTCATTTCCGTTAAAATATCTCTGGATTTTTTTTGTTTTTTCAGACATTAAAGGTCAATATCTCAAATGACAAAAGTGTCAGTTTAGAACCCGGGGAGAAGGGACATTCCCCACTTTTGGAGGTGACGCAAAATTTAAGGGTTCTTAAGAGCCCCATTTTCACTCAAAAACTCTATTTTTTAAGAAAAATTTGTAAAAAACTCAACCCAAAGACCCAATTTTTGTCACCCGAGAAAACCCGATTTGGTGCAATCTGGATGTCCCCACCAAAAAGGACCTTTTTTAGAGTCATCTTTCACCGAATGCGCCTGGCGTTTGGAAGCGCCAGCCTTGCACACAGGTACTCATTTTCATTATTGCCGACACTTAACAAAATTAGATCTAGGAGATTATAACAACATCAAGAAAAACGGCTTTGTTAGAAGTAAGGACAGGAATTCATGAAAATAAGCCCCACAACTCCAAAATAATTGCAACAAAGGTTTTTAAACGGAAGTTTGGTTATATTTTGACATTAGGAATACATAGAAAATTAAGAAAATCGGGGGACTAGGGGGAAAGGTTTACACAGGGGTAAAAATATGATAGGGTGCAGAAGTGTTAAAAAGTACACAAAATGTTCATCACGTTTCAACTGTTTAAAAAACCTTATAGGTTTGCCCTAGTTGCGGGATTTAGTTCCATAGTTATAAAGCAAAAAGTTTTCCTCCTGTGGTATCCAAAATATCGAACGGCGTCTTCTGTACCAATCTACAATCTACGCGAGACAGTTTTTAACTTGCCAAATCCTTGTCGTATTCACAGTACATAAAAATGATGTACAACCATATCATGCATAAACATAGCCTAACACTGTCCAATTAGATCTTACAAAAATGACATCCATATGCATACATTTCCCCGTCCAAATAAACAAAGTACTTTACCGTGAGAAATCTTTCTCAAGTAAAATTAGAGAAATAAAATAAATATTAATTAAATTTAATTAAATTATATTCATTTAATTAAAGGCAAAATATGGCCGGGCTGTATTGAGCATATTCCAGGTCGGAAAGTCACATGTCACATGAGCTTTCAAACACAGATTCAGTTGATATTTTCTTATTTGATTGTGATGCCCAAGAACACAATTTAAGACCAGTTTTAACAAAATGGGACCATTTTGTAATTTACCCCAGGACGACTTTGAACCATTTTGAATCCCATTGTACCAAAAAACTATAACGTACTAGAGGGGGACTCTATATCTTTTTTGAAGCTTAGTAAACGGTGTACATTTTAACGGGTTGAACACCTTTAATTTCTACCCTGTACATTTTCCCTTATTTCTCACCTTCCTGAGAGATTTCTTATTTTACTTGTATTCCTGATCTTCATATACTACACAAAAGCAGTTAGATTACTTTAGTTTCAAAGTTTTGGGTGATGCAAACATCAATTTCTCTGGCCTACACGGTGTATTCTGTAAACACAATTCTGCGAAGGAACGTGGCAAGTGTTCAAGAATGTTATCTTTCCAGCTCTCTCCGTTGGAACAAGGAACTAATTAGCCACCTGTCACCCTTTGGAACAAGATAATATGTTAAGTTATGAACCACTAATTGAAATTTACTTTCATGTGATACATTGTTGCTAAATAATGATAGTCGAGTGTTTCCTCTTCTGCCTGAACAAGACGTCTCAGTGAGCGTGTTTTTTTCGGGAAAATGTTTTGTTGAGTTCGACAAGGACCAGAGGGTATGTGAAGGAGCATAAGCCCATGTTTTTACACGCAGGGTGTTTCTGATAGTCAGATAAAAAATAAAAAAATTTTTTTAAAAAAATGTCTTTTATTAAGTCCAATTTGCCGTTATGTTCATTTAATGACGTATAATGTAAGATGAGTATATTGATACATTCACGGACAACTGATATAGGCTAGTGCACCATATCATATCAATAGAGTGTGAAGCGAAAACTACAAGTTTAAAGCGCCCACTATCCGTCTTGCCTGTGTTTTGAACCTTTCTCACAGTGAGTGCATAAATGTGACTTTAGTTAAATAACCCAAACACATACGTTTTAGTAAAATTAATGTTTTCCAAAATATATTCAGTTATGTGGTGCGTGGCTTGCCTGAACATTTCCCATTGGGGGGGGGGGGGGGGGGGGGTGAATTTTCAGTCGGATAAACATGTAGTCTGGAGTGGAAGGGCAATCGGCTTCTTATGGCAGCAGGTGAGGGGAAGGGCTCTGGTTGTGGACGACTCCGCCCTTGCTGCCTTCTCGTAAGACCGGTCTGCACAAAATGAATTTGCATAAGGCGCCATAAAAAGTATTAGATTCTCGTTGTCCACCGTCTGCCTCCACGTTAGGCTGCATGTTTTCTTTTCTTGACATGAAAAAAGTTCAAAACAGAAAATCATGCTTCAACTACTATAACGTGGGAAAATGGGGGGAGGCTGAGAAGTTTCTCCCTGGCTCGACCTATCGGTGTAAAGAAACCGAGTGCCCCCCATGAGAGAGTGCTACCATAGCAACATGTGCGGAAAGAATAAACCGTGAGCTTGTAACTGATGCCATTAGTAACAAGGACACTGTTTGATGACACAGGGAAGGCGGAGCGGAATTTTCTGGCGTAAAATGATGAGGGATACTGAATTGTGTGTTGTGTGGGTATGTGTGTGTCATTACATCTATATATTAATACAGGTGTATGTCTGTCTGTCTGTCTATCTGTGGGTCTACCACGTCTAGTTCTCGTGAGACCGAGGGTCGCCACGAGTCATGAAACTTGGTGGGAAGGTGCCGGGGGGCCCCCCCCCCCCCCCCCCTTGACAGAACGACGGGACCGAGTTTGTATTGTTAGCTGGATCAGAGGTCACATGGGGGTCACTAAAGGTCAAACGAGGTCAAATGGGGTTAAACGTTGGATTCTCAGAGACCGAGGGTCGCACGTTCCTGAAACTGGTGGGTGGGTGACCCTGGGACCTCCGAAGACCGAGTTTGTAGTGGTTAGTGGATCAAAGGTCATCGGAGGTCCTTTCAGGTCAAAAAGGGTCAAATGGGTAAACATTGGTGTATGGAACATGAAACTTGGATGGTGGGGTCGATTTTTGTTTGAATGCCAAAAATTGTGAAGGTCACGACAAGGTCATATGGGCCAATTCAGTCAATGATGGTTAAACTTTGATTTCTCGGAGACCGAGGGTCCAACGTTCCTGAAACTGTGGATGGGTGCCTCTTGACCGTCCGAAGAAGCCCGAGGGTTGTATTGGTATGTATTAAAGTCATGCAGGGTCATTCAAGGTCAATGAGGGTCACATGGGGTAAACGTTGGGTATCCAGACGAACTTGGGTGGGCGGGGTCGATTGTTGATGCCGGAAATTGTGAAGGTCACGAAAAGGTCATCGGGTCATTTGAGGTCATTCAAGTTCAATAAGGTCAAATGGGTTAAACGTTGGTTGCTCGGAGGAAGAAGGCGGTAGGGAAAGGTGCTCGGAGACCGAGGGCTACGTTCCGGAACCTTGGTGGGTGATTGCCTCTTGACCGTCCGAAGACAGAGGTTGTATTGGTTAGTTGGATTAAGTCTCAGGGTTCATTCAAGGTCAAATGAGGTCAAATGGAGTAAACGTTGGTTTCGCCAGACAAACTTGGTGGGCGGGGTCGATTGTTGATGCAAACAATTTTGAGGTCACGACAAGGTCTCAGGGTCATTCAAGGTCAAATAGGTAAACGGTGTATGGACTGAAACTTGGAGGATGGGGTCGATTGTTGATATGCCAAAATTTTGAAGGTCATGAACATGTCATTAGGGGTCATTCAAGGTCCAAAGGAGGTCAAATGGAGTAAATGTTGTGTATGGACATGCAACTATGGAGGGTGGGGTTGGTTGTTTGATGGCCACAATTTTAATGGTCACAAGGTCATCAGGGGTCATTCCAGGTCAACTGAGGTCAATGGGTAAACTTTGTTGTATCCTGACGAAACTTGGTGGGCAAAATGTAAAGGTCCAGACGAGGTCCTTCCAGTCAAAGCCCTTGAACCCTGGTGACATCATGCCAGGTGATCGCAACCCAGGTGATCGCGAAACCCAGGTGAATCTCGAACCCAGTGATCGCGAAACCCCCAGGTGATCGCGAAACCCTGGACCGGCCTAGTATTGTATAAACAGTGTAGTAAAGAGGGACCGGCCAGGCACTACGTCGTAATGACACATGCACATCCAACACGGTGATCTAGATGGCGAGCTCGTTAGTGAGAGGATGGTGTAGGTATATAACACACTTGTAGATAAGTGACATTTCATATATGAAATTTGATATATTCCCACGGCTGGGGGGAACAAGTAAGAGGGACCGCCAGGTACGGCGTCATGAGAAAAATACACTCCAACACGGTTGATCTAGAGTTCTGTGTTCGTTGGTGGAATGATGGTATAAGGCAGATAATTTGGTTTGGATATGGGTAAACAATTTTATGATAGGAAATCTTGATAGATTTCGAAAGCTGGGGGTGTGTTTGTGTGTGTGTGTGTGTCAGTACATATTGTTAAACAGTATTTGTGGCTGTAGTAAGGATTATTTTATTCCTGTCAGTTCATTAACGTTTTTTTTGGGGCGTGACGACTATTCCATTCGTTCTGAGAGGTTGTATTCTTTTACCCAAGTCAGTACATACAAATCCGATGTCACATACCGATAAGATTAAGGGGGAGCCGTAATTACAATGTCCTTTCCTACCGAAGCAATAGTACAAGGCAAATGCACTGAATAAAATTCCAACCCAAAGCATTCAAAATACAAAATGAATACAATAAGCATGTTTCCTCCTGGAATAATGGAATTATTACCACATGATTCTGTTTAATTCCTGATCAAGTTCTTTACGTCACTAAGGAATATTAAAATCTGATGCTTTTCATTTTATTCGCTTTGTTCCAGAAATAAATTTTGACACTCTGTCCAAACCGTCAAAATCATTAAGTACTTTAAGTTTGGTTTGGTCATCAAAAACATACAATATTCTACGTGGCCTAATCCTCCTCTTCACTCAGCCTCGATGTTCATGACACTTATCCGTTCTTTAATTGACTCAAAACAAAGGAATATATAGCATGTCTCAGACTGTTCGACAATCTATTCAATTGATACTGGTATGAAATCTTTACATATTCGATACAAAAAAGTTCATGTAAAATGGGTTAAAGCATAATATTCTGTTGAAATTGGTCATTTCAGCTGTTAATACGCGCCGGCTTAGTTTTTGATCTCAACACACCGTCTCCAAATGAATTCGTACCATCGACAATATGCGTTTACTGACAGGAATAACAATCAGACCATAACCATTGTATTATTCATTTGACCCACAATGTGTGTGTGCTCTATACATCATGCGTGACCATTTACCTACTGTAGTAATACTGTATAGACTATGGGGCATATCCTTCTATGCTGTTGTTTTGTTGTCCCCATCGGGGGGCTAGGGTGAAACCAAGTGTAAATTCATAATAAATCATTAAAATCATATAACCGTCTGTTCCCGTAAATAAAACTGGCACATTTTCTTGAAAATGAATAAAATGTGAGAGCGCGTGTGGTCCAGTGGAAAAGTGCAGGACTCGTGATCATTAGGGCGCGAGTTCGAGCCCCGACTAGGCCAACGTGTTCGTGTCCCTGGGTAAGACACTTAATCTCAATTGCCTCGCCGACCCAAGCCAAAACCTGGGGATGAAGGGAAATGATTGTGACGATTTCCTAATGACGGCGTAATAATAATAGGCAACAGCGCTTAGAGAATCTTTACAGTGATAAAGCGCTATATAAAACTGATTATTATTATTATTATGTCACTTTAATCTATTTTCTCCAATATCAGTGACTTCTTCTTCTTCTTCTTTTTTTTTTTTTTTTTTTTTATGAGACAGCAGCTAAATGTGTTGTAAACGGTGGAGCCAGCTAACTGTTGATTGGTTGGGGTTTGAGAAGTCTATATCCACCGGTGGACGAAAGGTAGGGCACTTATTGAGAATGTGATCCGCAGTCTGTGATGGAGAACCACATTGGCAGGCTGGGGATGGTCGCAGCCCCCATCGGTGCATATTGCTGTTGAAGCGACCGACTTCTGTGCGAATCCGGTTTAAGGTGATCCATGCCTTGCCTGGAAGGTTGATACCAGGTGGTAGTTCTGTCATAGATGTAATAGTGAGTTGATCTGATCTTGGAGTATCTAGCTAGGCAGTATTCCATGTCTGTAAGATGTTGAATGGGGAGCTGGAGAGTTTAGCAGTGTGTCGACAGAAAGGTCGACGAGAGCACAGTCTCTGTCTGCCGAGCTGGTGTGATTCTTTGACAGTGTTATGCAGCAGGTTCTTGTTGTCCAGCAGAGCCTTATTCGCTAGTTTGTGCGTGTGGTGTTCTCTCCGAAGCACTGCAGGTGCAATGCCTGAAAGCATTGGTAGAAACTCAGATGGAGTAGGACGGAGACAACCAGTAACGGTTCTCAAGGTCTCGTTGAGTACTCTGTCCAGCTTCTTTGTGTGAGAGCTGTTGCACCATGCTGGGCGGCATATTCAAAGCGCTGTAGACCAGAGCCAAGACGGTGGTGCGCTGAGTCGTTGGGCTGGCACCCCATGAGGACCCAGCAAGTCGGCACAGGAGGTTATTCCTCGAAGATACCTTGGCGCATACGGACTCGAGATGCTGCCGGTAAGTAAGCTGCCGGTCAAGCTTCACTCCCAGATAGGTTGGTGTAGGATTGTATGGCAGAGGCGCTCCATTGA
>JAMKCH010009743.1:0-24313 GCA_023653785.1 Ophioderma brevispina | reverse complement strand
AGTTGAAGAAAACTTACAAATTCAACTGTGTTCAATCAACTCTCAACATTCAGGTAGGACCCGCAACATAATTTCAATGTTGATTCAATATATATTCACAGTTGAAAACCAACATTTACCATTACCACAAATACCACACAGGAATTTCATGGTTTCTATGTGAACATATAGGAAGTGTGCTATAGGAACCCACCCCAATTACCACAAATACCACAATGTATCAGAGTGTGTATTTTGTGGTATCAGAGTGTGTATTTTGTGGTCTTCAGTTCAGGTCAGGTTTCCTTAGAGGGCCTGCTACTAGTATCCTGGTAACCAATACTACCTGTCCCAGGGCCGAGTTGATGGTGGCTAAACCATCACCCCCTATTGGGTGTCTAAGGAATGAGGAGGGTAGCTGGTTACCCTGGTAGAATGAAAAAGAAGATTTACCTACACAGGTGTCAGCTCTGGAGAGCTAATGGCAGCCATCCAGCACATGCTGCCTTGCATGGTGGGTGTGGTTGCCCAAAGGCGAGGCCCATCGCCGAAAACTGTGGATTGACGTCAGGAAGGGCATCCGGTCAATTATCTTTTGCTCCAATAAATCCTCACACAGCAGTATTGCTGAGCGAGGTGTATCCGGCCACCCCCGTTAGCGGGGACAAAACCGGATTTAAAACTTTGGTTTAACTAACTAACTGGGAGTTTTAGGGTTAATTAAAGTAATTCATGAAAACAAGAAACTTGTTAAATCTTTTCTTTGGACAGCTTCTATATGGTAATGACTGTGACAAGCAGGCATTTGTAAGTGATGTCAAATTGATGTGTATATATACTCATATGAAATCTGATGGTCTCGGCTGACTTGATACGCATCACCTGAGTTACTTACGTTCACATTCGTTTGAGCTCTCCTGAGTAGCCGGCATCCACTTCTTCTGTACAAAACCAGGACAACACGTGTCACAGGCGGCACCACAGGTGTTGTGTTCACAGGTACACTGCAGACGACCTACAGAGTCTAGCGTGTCGCAAGAGCTGGCATGACCATTGCAGAAACAACGACCACCGATGGAAATGTCTTTGATACTGTAGAAGTACTGTTGGAAGTCAGAAATTTAGATATGAATCCATGTAAAATCAACCCTTTTGAAAATCAAGGCACTGCTTTTATAGATACTAAGGTGAAAAAGATATTCTGACTTTTAAAGGTGCAACGAAAGATTTCACATACCAGGTGTCCCTTAAAAAATCAAAAATACTGATTTTTGCCCTGATGTAAAGCTTATAAAAATATTCCCATCTGAAAGGATTAAGCTGAGAAATGTTTCTTTGGTACAAAAATTGTGAACTTTCTAATTTTGTATAGGAGCAAATACGAAATTCAGCTATTTTTTTTATATTGAAATATAAGCAAATCAAAATCACCTTTTTTCTCTCTTAAAACATTTCTGTAGCCAAATACAAAGTAAGAAATCTATTGAGTGTCTAATCTATATGAAATTACTATTATGACGCAATATTTGGGTGCCTCAAAATCTCTCGTTGCACCTTTTAAGTTAACAATATAAGAATCATTAAAAGTATCGGTTTGTTTTGCTACTTTGACCAAGAATTAAGAATAAATCATTTCATGCAACGTTTGATCACAAGTAGCACTATCGGTGATTTGCCAAAACAGAAAATAAAAAAATCATCAAAAATCAGATTGTGCTTGTGTGTATTAACTATAGCAAATATAGCTACCTCAACATGCATTACTGTCTGTACGGACACTCACTACAAAACATAATTGAATGGCGATTCATATCTTTGAACACTTGATGTTTTCTTCCTTTTTTGGTCATTTTTCAATTGGAAAAAGTAACTCATGAGAATTCTACAGACTTATCCTTCACTTTTACACTAATCCTGCAAATTTCAAATATTTTGATTTTTTTGGGATGATCACTGAGAGTGCCTTGAACTCTGCATCTCAGAGCCAACAAAAGTTAAAACAAGAAGAGTCTTTAAAAAAAGACAAGCATCGGTGAGAGGCTAGTTTGGAAGCAAAGTAGAGACAAAAATATGTTTGTTACTTTGTTTGCTTGTAGTTGGATTTGACTTTGAGTGGTAAAGAGAAACATACCAAGGGGTACAATATCTAGAGACATCTTATCTTTAGAATCGTATTGAAGTTAGAGCATGGCTCGAGTAACAACTGTAAGGATATTTACATTACATTTGTATATAATACAGGGGTGAGTCTTTGGAATGACATTAAGTCTGAGTAACAGCAAAGCTTATGAACTTTCAATACAGCTCCTAAATAAAATTAAGAATAACACTATATTACATTTGTTTTCAGAATGGCAGTTTTGGTATCTTTAATTACAGATCTTCCCACTCAAATTCTACATCCACCTCCTACAAACTGTGCTTTGCTACCACTTTTATACTGTATAATGACTAGCTTACCCTGCGTGTAACTGTTGGGTCCTCCCTGGCAATGGCCATCAGATGGCCAAGCAATGTGTTGGTCCTCAGAAGACGCAGACGGATGTTGGTGGCTTTGGTCCAGTCTTGGAGAGTTTCCGAGTAGGAGAAGTTGTTGGCACCGGGGCGTCCGTTGACCAAGGATACGACAATCTGAATAAATAGAATAATATACATGTATAGATCAGTAAGATACTGATAGTTATGACAAAGAGAAGATTTCAGTAGCTTCCCACAATGCATTGCTTCCAATGGAGATTTTTGTACAGGTACTGATGTGAATCGTTAGTGATGAAACATGGCTAAATTTGACAGTACTGATCACAAACTTGCATTTTTAAGAGTGTTTCATCTCTAACGATTCACATGACAACCTGTACAAAAACTTCCAATGGAAGCAATGCATTGTGGGATGCTATTGATATCTTCTCTTGTTATGACATGTAACTTGTCCTTAATGATTTTGAGATATACCTTTCTTTTGTATTTCATTGTTGTAAGAAACTCTCAGATTACCTCATCTCCAACTGAGATGGAGTTTTCAGCAATTTGAAGTCCAGAAAATAGCACATAAACTTAAATTTTGAAAATTCAATTTTGATTTTGCTTGAAAAAAAATGACTGATTTTGCTTGATTGCATCTTGCATAACCTGAAAATTATTCTCTTTGAATTAGGGGTGTCTATTTTATCCCAATTCTTCCCCAAAATTTAATATTGGTTCCAATCACCTAAGCATCAAATTCTTCCCCAAATGACCATAGATACAAAACCTATTCCCCCCCCCCCTCAGGAACGAATAACGGAAGAATAGACACCCCTGCTTTGAATGAAACCTACGATGTGCAAGCTCGTTTTGTTATTCTTCCAAATTTTTAAGATAAAATTTACCATCTTCAATAACACATCTAAACCTGCTGTTTGAGTAATACTCCATTACTAATGGAGCTAAGAAAATTTGTTGCCTAAAATTTAAGAAACGATACCACTAGTTTGAAGGAATGCCCATCTTCCCTACCTCTCCATCCTCCAAAGGTACGATATCAGAATACTCATCAGTACAGATGACATCATCATCGTTATTGATCTCGTCCAGAGATGCCATACCAAAGACATTGCTACAATCACTGGCTGTCTCAGCAAAATACTGCCAGGCGGAGTAGTCTCGCCCAAAGTCGGTAGAAGTTCCAAGACCACTGGCATGGAGTGAGGAGGAATGAGGAAGATTGATGATAATGTAGACACATGGTGATGCTGTAACAGAAAAAAAAAGGGATGGCAAAATTAAGGCTATAAAATATTGTGATGTGGGTAATCTTTAATAGTACTGCAAACAGTGCAGTGTATACTCCTCTTATGAAAAAAGCTGTTTCAAGTCAGGAGTCTCAGCCCATGTCAGAATCAGAAGTGGGGAAACTTCAACCAAATTGCAACTTCATTACATAAAAGGATCTACTTTTTACTTTTACTCCATAAGGTCACCCTTTCTCTCCAACTCACTGATCATTGTGACCCAGTTGGTTGGGAATCGTCAAGTTTCGCACCTGTGCGTACCGAGGCAGTCATCCAGAGGGCAAAATGTCAAGTATCGGGTTGGTGTTTGGTGTTCTTCTGTATCGCCCTAGGGGGAAAAACTTGTATGTCGTCCTGGTGAATAGCTCCAATTAAGTCTGAATTTGCCGAAATGTGCGCTTAGCGCACGGGGAAATCGCAAAATTTACTTTAATTTTGCCCAAATTAGGCTGAAATGGTCAAAATTCCCGAAAAGAGGGGTGGAAAATGCATATTTTGGTCATATCGTCCCGCTTTTTGAGAGAGGGGCAACTTGCGTTTCAATCTGTGGTTGGTAAAGCCCATAGAGTACGTGTAAAATATTGCCCAACCAAAATCATCCTTTAGGCCGAATATTAAGGTTAAATGAGAAACAATAGCGTTCTTCTGCTACCAAAAGTTTGACCACTTCCAGTAAAATTGTGGGATTCTGGGGACGAGGCATTAGCGATCGGACCATGGACCTTTCGCACCTAACAAAACAAGTGTTTACATGTGCATTCATTTGTAACAACTAACATATTTATGGTGCAACACAACCCTTCCCATTTTTTTATATTATTAATAGAGCTCACGATTTCTGGAATTGCCAAGCCAACTCACTTAATAAGTCTGGTAAAATTAGGTACAGATTTGAGCAGGATTTGAGCCCTCTTGAGATGTTTTGGGTAAATGAAAACCCCCCCCCCCCCCCCCCCCCCCCCCACACACACACAAACATTGAGGCAAACACAGAAAAAAATTAAAAACTAAATTTGGGATAGTAGGGGCAGTTATGTAAATAGGCTTCATACTCAGCATAGCATTGGTTTAATTGCAGGTAGTGTTAAAGAGATCATCACGCTACGCTTTGCTTATTGTTGCTCCTGGGTTAATGAAGCAGCCTGTTGCCAAACAATAAAGCATGGTGATGGCATGTTAAAACTTTTAGCGGATTAATATTGTAACGGGAGGCGTAAAGAGCTGGACTAGTGGTATACACACTAGATTTATATAGGATGGGAGAGAAGTCAGATAAAAAAAATGTTTAATTTAATCTAAGAGTTTTGAGTGAGATATAAGGTAAGAATTTTCTCATGTATAAATTCTTATAAGAAAGTGAAAAGGATCTAGGGATGCCTGTATTTAGTCTTGCTATCGCATCAGGTCAAGAAACAATAAAATTTCCGAGCTGAGACCGAGGTGACCTCTGACCTGTCCCTGGACTGAGCGGAGTGTGACAATGTGTAATTACTTTGAAACAATAAAGTCGAGCCAAAAACCCCATTTCCAGATTGGAACCTATAATTGAATGTTTGGTTTGTAACCCAGAATGGAGCACATCCAGTGAGGTGAACTGGTAAAGGGGATGAAGCTAGAATTCGGTGAATAATATATATTGAGCGGATAACTCGTTTGCCAATTGTCGCAAACATACACTAGTGACTGATCCCTGCAGTAATGCAAGGAGTCCACAAAAACCATTGTAGTCCTAGAAGATAAAGATTAGACATCTGTCTTCTCGCTTAGACGATAAAAATGACAATCTACAACTCCATTCTTGTGGCAGTTGGTATCCTATTGCGACAAGTTAAAGTAGAAGGTTTGGTAGCAAAAATAAAACTTGGCGAGTGTTACAACCTTAGCTTACCAAGTTCATAATCTCGCAGTCAGATGGTCCTCAGAGACCGTTTATTAGTATTGTATAATTTAATTTATGATAAAATTCAGAACGCGAGTGTTTTTACTGCTCTCAAAGTCCATATCAATATATAAAAACAAATAATCCATCCCATACACCCAAATTTAGCAGTAAAATCAGGGGGGAAATTCCTCCTTATAAAATTTAGTCAATATAATTAAGTTTTTGACACGTCTGGCAAGGTTATCCCATTTCGACCTTATATTATTTTTCACACTTTCTGTACTCTCCCTATATATAAGGCAAGATAATGCCCATTATCATACAAAAAATTTGGGAAAATGACATTCCTGAACAAAATGATGAACGAGGGATTTTTGAAAGAGACTAGCGGATTATGCGTGACTTTCCCAGCAGCACCACGCATCAACGTACTACCCAAACCAACCCGCCTTTTTGAATCACTAAACCCGGCGAGGAAAACAGCAGCTATATCCTCAGGCTTACCTTCGTTCAGCATCAATGAATACACAGCAGATACGAAATCGATAAAAAGGATTAAGCCTCAGGAATGGGTAGCAGGAAGTGTAGGATCATACGATGCCTCAAAGGGGCTTAAATTTTGGGTGTATAGTGAACCTCATTGCTAGAGCACAATGAATGTTGGCACGATAGTGAGTCGTCATCATCCACAGTCATGGTGAGTGTACACTGTAAAGTCATGATTATCATATACGTCCTATCGTACACGGTCACTGTCACTGACCAATCTGGCTAAGAACCGTAAGCAGAAAAAAGGGTTGTACAAAAACATGGGAAATTGTGACTAATGGCATTATTTACAAGTCATTAATGATTATACGTGTTAATAAAAATGAGAATGCTATCGCTCGGCCGGTAACACTAACAGCTGGTTCACGGCCAATTTCCGGGCCAATTTCCATACTACCACAAGACGGCCGTACAAAACGATACTTTTTACACACGAATTGACTACTAATTCCCGCTAGAATCTCTGAAAACACAAATACCATTCAAACACTGGATAAGCTAATTTTCTAAATAAACACTTCTCTGAAATTCTAAATATCAGAGCTTTAATTGTCTTGGCCATGGTGGTGCACGGGGCCTGGCCTCGGAGGCATCATGCCGCTTGCAATCTGTGCGGTGAGTACTGTCCAACGTCACATGCTACTGATCCGACAGACCTATACCAATTAAAAAATAACTAACATATTGCCGTTACCACATTACCTAACCTAATAATGAAGCTTCAGTAGATTTGAAGCCTAAAATTGCAACTTAATTAATAAGTCGAGATTTAATTTTTAACATTAAATTCATAAATGTGACAATCCTGCCGCGCACTAACCGCTCATGAGCAATGCCAAAAGCTCAATCTCCCAGGGTGAGCCTGCGTTTCCTTATATACGAGCCCAGATTCAAGCTCGCTCGGGAGCTATGAGCTCAGCTCAGCTCGCTCGAGAAGCCTTGAAGATGAAGCACATAAAGGCACCGCGACACACACCTATATAAGTCTCTGATTGGCTGAACATAACGAAGCACGCGCGAGCTCGGAAGGCTAAGGATCATCTTTCTCTTTGGGCACAGTCAGTTGCCTACCTAAGTATTACGAAAATAGATCAAGGATTAACATAACTAGATTCAGAGGTTTTAACCGTCTAACACCCTGGCAAACACTATCAACAAAATGCCGGCTCATTAAACTGAACCGAAAATTGTGAAAGTAACCCATTTTTCGGGTCAAAATGACCTGAATACAGCGCAGATCTGGTAGCTAACCTGGATTACTAATAACTTCTCTGATTGACTTTTATCAAAATGTAATTATATGGCTAGATTTTGGCATAAAAGCATAAAAATCAGGTGAGCAAATAGTGAAGAAAAGCCCAGTAAAATGCTCACGTACGATTTTGTACAGTAGTCTATGGTAGGCCAAGTACCTGAAAAAGGTAAGAGCCAAAATGTAATACGGAGAGTCAAAAAAATGGCTTGAATATATTTTAACTAGGACCAAATTTTGCGGACAGGAGACAGAGTGGTGCTCAAGGCTGAATGAACAATATAATGACCGAGGACTCCGTCGTACCTTTAGATACAAAAATACTTGACTTTTATATCAACTTCACACCAAACAAAATTTTTGTAGGCCTAGTGATACAGGGAATACACCGATGCACAAACCAGGCCTCAACCTCCGTCCTCACAATATAGTCGTGTCTCACCAATGTCACTGTTATTCTAAGTTTTTAAAAAGCGGGACTAAATGTCAACCGAAATGTTATTCAGCGTGTATGCTCGAGTAGAGCCATTCAATATTAGAGTCCCTCAATGCCACATGCTATACAATAACTTGAAAATTCCCCGCGTAAAATCAATTGAGACCTTCAATGCGTACCTTGGGATGGACAATATTTTGCTATCTGGCCAGCTGAACGTTGATGTGGGACAGGTGGACTTCAATTGACTCTACTCTTCATTGGAAAATCTTTACATCCAAGTAAGGAGGCCAACTCGTTATTTGTATTGAGGATAATCTGTGAAGTCGTTATTTCTTTTGGGAATATAATCACTGCAGATACGCGTCGATTCAAGGCATGCAAACTTATTAGACATGTTAAGATTACTCAAAAGTTAATACTTTTGTTTTGACAATCATCATGGGACAAACTATAAGGAACATGACGTAGCAGTGGCCACGAGATGGCCAAAACGTCACTACGGCGTGGATTATTGGTGACTGGATGCGCCCATTCAGTTCCCGATTTCTTTTTTGTATTTCGAATTAGCTAATTAATTTTTTTGTAATATCATTGATGTTGATAATACTTTACAAGAATAATTATCACATATGTAAACTAAAATAGGTGTTATGTCCTTTATTAGGCTGCACACTTTTCACACCACTAACTCCCACTGCTATGCTCGCTGGTGTTCACAACAAAATTGACAGGATAGGGACGTGTCAACCGCCCATACAACTGTGTAGCTGTAAACAAAATGCTGGTTGACTGCACATGACTGTATTTTGCAATTGCAATATTTGTTTTCTACTGTGTGGTTAAATACCTTATCCTTGAAAAGAAATTAAAGACACTATCAGTGATTTGAAAAATATTTGAAATTTGCAGGAATAGCTTCAAAGTGAAGGATAAGTCTGTAGCATTCTCATAAGTTACCTTTACCAGCTGTAGAATTTAAAGAAAAGGAAGAAAACGGCAGTGTTCCAAGATACGATTCTCCATTCATTTACGTGTTGTAGTAAGTGTCCGTTCGGACAGTAATGACTAAAATCTCCGATTCTGTCCATAATAGGTTGCTTCTGGTCTTATCATTTTGCAGGGTATGTTAGGATACCTGTACTTGTTACGTACATGCTAAAATCTGATTTTTGATGATTTTTTCGATTTGCTGATTTTGCAAATCACTGATAGTGTCTTTAAGTTAACAGAATAACAGCAACTTATCACTCTGAACAATTGGCAAGTGAAAAGATGAAACTGCTCAATAACAGTGCCACAATTCAGCAAGTGAACTTTTATCATGTAGGCCTATAGTATACTTTTAAAGAGTTATTTTTCGCTCATGTAATTTTTCACTCTTCTGCAATTTTGCATTTTCACTTGTTTTTAAATTAATTCTCCTATCCTACACACAAATTAAACATTTTTGCATGTTTTTAATCCTGTGCTTGTTTACTCAGAAGTGCGCAAAAAGTGTGAAAATTAATGTAGCGCGACTATTTCCACTTTTACATTAATAAATTGCCTTTTTAAAAAAATCTTACACATGTATTCAAAGAAAATAATCAATTGAAACAAAAACATGAAAGAAAATAAATTTTAAATTGACCTCTTCACAGGTCTACCAGTATGGTATTAATTACAGCTAGCAGCCAATTAGTGGGACCTGTGTTATAGCAGGTATGACACCCTATGTGATTAAGTCATAGTGAAAATATTTCCAAGTTCCCAAGTTCAAAAGTGGAACCCACATATCAATCAGATCTGTCAGTTAAGAGTGAGGAGGTCAAATGCAGGCTTTGTTTGGTACAAAAGATGTTATCATTATTTATACAACTTTTCTTGTCAATTTTTCCAACAAAATGTTTTGAAAATTAAGCATTTATAAAACTAGACAATTCGACAAGCAATATTTTCTGAACATGAAAGAAAATAGCTATTCCGATTTAAAATAGGTTTCAAAGTTGGTTTTGTTTTTTTTTTGTTTTTTTTTTAATATGATGGCCCTGGAAATGAACTGGAGCCAACACTTAAACACTACGAGCTAGTAAAATCCCAATGAACTGTGTCCTTGGTAGATGAGCATATTTAAATCATAGTGCAAGCTTTTGGCGGTTTCATTGGAGGGTTTTTTTTTTTTTTTTTTTTTTTTTTTTTTTTTTTTTTTTTTTTTTTTTTTTTTTTTTGCAATGACAAGACCTTGGGAAGGGGAGCTTGTGCTCCAAAATAATTTATAACCATCCCCTTTGTTATCTAAGGAGGAAGGTTTGTAAAAAGACGTCTGTTAACAAATGATGGATTTATTTTTCTCAAGATACCATTATTTTTGCAGTACTTTATCATAATCTTGAACATGTTCAACTGAGCAAGTTGATGAAATATTTTATTTACAGCTCTGAGTTGAAACTGGGTCCTTAACAGCAAACCATGTTAACTGGAGGTCAGAGCCTCAAAGCACAAAAAACCTACATGAATTACAACTACATTTACTCAAACAGAAAGGAATGTCTCTGTGAGGCTGTACCAGAAATAAGTAGTTGACCTTAGGGAAGGGCACTGACAAACTAACCTGCTTAA
Source organism: Ophioderma brevispina (assembly GCA_023653785.1). Taxonomy (NCBI): domain Eukaryota; kingdom Metazoa; phylum Echinodermata; class Ophiuroidea; order Amphilepidida; family Ophiodermatidae; genus Ophioderma; species Ophioderma brevispina. Next base: position 13,844 of record JAMKCH010009743.1, on the reverse strand, counting down.
GAACCTCCAGTCTCTACTGCTGATTGGAAGCAGAGCATAGTATAGAATCATGTGAGGCTTTTGGACAGGGGGTGGCACAGAGACACAAGACCTACAGCCAATCTCATGCAAATTACCAGCAGCATGCAGCAGCAGGGGTAAGGATTTCAAACCCATATCAATGTCCTCAGGGTTGGTGTACATGCAAAGTTCAAGAATCAGGTCTTGACAAAAACACCACTGTTCACTAATTCCAACAAAGCTCACAATTCAGGTGCAGCCAACTACAGTTCCTGTAATTATTTGTCCTTTGTTATAGCACAGAAGAAAATAATTATGTTGGCCAACTTTTTGTATTTTTTTTTAATTTGCAGGTTCAAGGTGTTCAAACAGGCTATGCATTTAGGTCTAAAATATTTTGAAATGTTTTCAAAAATCTGCACTACTTCTTGCTAGTGATATTAAAAAGGCGCAACATACATTAATGTGGTTTTCCTTGTGTTTTAGAAAAGGCCAAATCATGATCAACATACCTTACTTCTAAAAAATTCATTCGAACTGGACAAGCCATTTTAAGGTGAGGGTATTATTTTGTGTATTTTAATAGCCCATAGGCCACTTTACAAATAATTTCTGTTAACCGTAAACAATTTATGCTTACAAAATCTGAATGGGGAAGAGTTCAGACAAAATATTTTGCAGATGAAATAAAAAAAAACATACAAGATACCAAAATCTCAAATTTGATGGCGTGAATGGTGGGGTGGAGGCTGAAGACGGGTAGTACCTCTTTATTATTCACATATATGGATAGTGATGTTTCTTTTTGAGCATTGTTTTGAGCCTACCGCCAGTGAATTTCACAAGGGTAATTTCACTGCTACATTAAACAAGAAGTTCTCTGATTTTGCTCTCAAAGGATAACCCTAACACACCCAAAAACACTAAAACTCACTGAGCTGTCCAAAAAGATGTGATGATGTCATCATACGAGCACATATATGGCCACAAAATCATTGGCCAGGCCAGTGACACCCCCCCCCCCATGGGTTGCCATCCCTGGTCATGGGACTGAGGCACCGGAAGCCCCTACTTCAAATCCCACCCAAGACGTCCAATCTTCTTTTCCTACTATCCCATTACCCCTTCCCTTTCTCCCAGGCTAGAAACAAAAACAGTGTTAGGGTTAATGCCTTAAAAGTGTCAGCAATGTAAATTTAAGCCTTTGAGTTTGAGAAAACTGTGCTGGGAACAAAACTATGAACACCATGTAATAAAACATTAGGGGTCGATCGCATACCACTCAACAATGTGTTGTCTACTCATCATTTGAGCTAGTCCCCTGCACATAACCCCATGGTTTAACTCTCCTCTGATTTTGTTTCATCAACATGGGCAACCACAAACAACTGCATGGAATTCAATGTGATGACATATGAGCAAAATACTATATCATGTTCACTATAAGATGAAACATGACCTTTCATAAAGTACATTGAGATAACATAGGGGAAGGCCAAGGTCATAATGCAACCCTATAGTAAATATACTATAGTAGCTATAATGTATTCTGGCAAAACTTGGAGCCTCTCTCTGACAAAATGTGTAGAATGGCAAAAGAATGGGGTCATGTTTCACCTTACACTGAACAGTGCATTGTAGACACACCAAGTTGAGTGGAAGGGGGAGGCAGCTTGACAGGCCATATTACTCATCATCTAATTGGTCTTATTTTCGACCACAAAACTACACTACATTGGTAGTGACCATATCAATTACATTCCAACTGATAAACAGTTGAAACCTATCAGTGTTGTTACCATCCAGATGTAGCCCATAGCCCATATATTGTTGCTGGATGAATGCTGTGATAAATATGAAAATTTCAGTGTTGGAGTGGTGTTGAAAACACAATTTCATGGAATAAAACTTGTACACTTAAAACTTTTTTAAATAACATTTTTTTACTGAGAAAGTCATATTTCCTATTCTCTTTTAAATAGTTTGAAAATGGAAATTTTCCTCTCCCCATTTTTAACTAAATTCAGCCTAACATACATGGCGTATCCCCGGTGGGCTCACCCAACCGGCACCACTGACCGCATGATCGTTACCAAGCTTTGCCAAAAACGCGGACAAATATGGCACGCCATGGTGGTTAATGACAATGGTTCCCCATCGTATGGTGGTTCTATCCATTGGATATGTATTTGTGTTACATGATTGGACGCAAAAACTGTATTACAACAGGGGTTCACATCTATGTTCGCTCTCGCGTGCCATATTTGTCCGCGATTTTGGTAACGATCATTACGGTCAGTATCACAGATTGAGTGAGCCCACCGGGGGCGTATCTTGAGAATCCTGCATTTGTATGCCCACTCCGAATAGGGCCTACATTATGGCGCTTCAGATACCTATACCAAACATTTTGAAGGAGTGCCTGATTCCATGAAGGAAGACTGACTCTTATTCTACTTACCACCTTTAGTTATTTTGGGTTTTCAGGTTACCGAACAAGCCCCTGTTCCTTGCATGATTTTTTTGGGGGGGCTCCAGTGCATTTTTTTAATCAGATGCTAAAATTGCTCTACCCAAAATTCTTCTCTATTATGCTTATTTGCTCTTTTACAGACAAAAGACTAAGTGGGACATTTTGATGGTTATTTATTGTTCGCAATTTGTACAATTGAAAGTTTCACTCAGTGCATATAACTTTGTGGTCAAATACTTTTAAATTTGTGGTTTTAGTTGTGAAATGCAGTCATCAAATAAAAAACCCCCACTCTATAGCTCCAGCTATTTGGAGCAAATCTATTCTGATGGATTCTACCCAAATGCAACTATATCAACATCTCAGTATCGAAACAAACATTAGGGCATGGGTGATGTCCAGAGGGTGTTTTGAATCAATCCCATGATGCATTGCAATGTGCCTATACTGTTCTATACTAAACACATGTCAGTACTTAGGGATAAAAAGTGTTCAAAAAGATTAAGAACCAGAAGATATATTATAATCATGCTAAAAATTCCATAAGTACTAATGCTTTGTGGGCTAAAATGAGCATTAAAGTCAGGATTTTTATGTGTTAAGTATAGGATTTTTATGGGATCACATGACCCTATTGAGGTGAAATTTCCCAAAATGGGTGCATTGTGGGATTGACTCAAAACACCCTCTGGGTGATGTCAAATCAGGGACTATAAAACCTGCAAATAATTTAAACCCAGTCTGTTTTAAAGATGCAACGAGAGATTTCAAGTAGTCTATATTTTCTGTACAGTGATTTCATATAGATTAGACACGCAATAGATTTTTATTTTATTTGGCTACAGAAATAACTTAAAATGAAAACAAAGGTAATTTGTATGCTTATATAATTTCAGTAGGAAACATAGCTGAATTTCCTATTCGCTCGTATAGGAAATTAGAAATTTTCACAATTTTTGTACCAAAGAAGCAGTTCTCAACTTAATCCTTTCAGATGGGGATATTTTTAATAGAAAGCCTTACACCAGTGCCAAAATCAAAATTTTCACATTTTTAGGGACACCTTAATTTGAAATCTCTCGTTGCACCTTTGACTTCCCATATGGACCCTACTAGGCTTGGCTAGGCTATCATCAGGATGGTGTATGTTACACTTAACCATGTTTTGTACTGCCTGTAAGTTCCTGACCCTGACATCTACCATGTATAGAATTTACAGTTTACTTTTATTGAACCACAAAATCAGAATGACAATGGTGTCGTTCAGGCTCATTTCCTTCCTAACTCATACATGGATCCACCATATACTGTACTGGAAATAGTAAAACAACAAAAATTGAAACTTCCCTAATGCTAACCTTTTTACTGTATATCAAAATTCTGACCCAAAGAGAGTACAGAACTTCTTATTTTGATGTAGAGTTGCTGTCTAAAACTTCAACTGCTTTACCAAAAGAGGCCAATCTTGATAAAGGGGCATTTCGTGATCCACAACCTCGTCCCCCCCCCCCCGACTTACCTCATTTTTTTTTTTTTTTTTTTTTTTAGATCATCTGAACTGTCAGCCTTAGCAATCCATATGTACCTAATCTACCTAAACTTCGCAATTTTGTACAGCACAGTGGCCTATGGGACCGTGTGAAACAGTAATTTGCTCATAACACAAAACCGCAAAAACTCCAATTTGGGGAATAAACTTTTCTCAAGGATATTTAGTGATGAAATGAATAAAACAAGGTGCTGGAATCACAAAATGCACCTTTAAAACAAGCAAAATCAACTAAGTCTGTACGTAATCTTCATTACTTTGAAAATTGTGTGTGCAAGGTCTTTGTTTAGCTAAGATTACCTTTTAAACCTACTGTCATAGAGACAGATTTTTTCAACAAAATTTGGCTAAAAAAATTCAATATAAAAAAATAAAGCATTCATCAAATGCATGCCTTGTCTGCTGTCCAGTTTGTGAATGGGGACAAATGTCAGATGCGGTCACCAAGGTCACTTAAGGACACCAACATGCGCGACACTACTCAATGACCAAATATATCCAGTCCAAATGTCATGAAAATTAACTACATGTGGATAACACCCACTACCACAGATGTGCCCTCTTACAGACAACACCAAAAGGTATGATTAAAGGGCCATGGTCCTATCGCTAATAGCATCATCCCCAGAACCCCAGATTTTACTGGAAGTGGTCAAACTTTTGGTATTTGAAGAAAGCTAAGTGTGAAATATTAGGGTTAAAAGATGTTTAGTTTGGATGTCATGAGCGAAAATGTGCCCCATTTTGGTCGAGCAATATTAATTTTACAAAGTACTCCATGGGGATTACATAATGACGTTTTTGGCTCTCACATCAAAATGGGTAGAAATATTGGCGCGAAACTGTATTAGATGGAATTTTTGGGTGAAGGCCATTCTATTAAGATGAAAACTTTATATGGACTTAAATCGGGTCATCCCCCTTTAATTGCATGATATATTTTCTCACATACTCACATGGTGCTAATGGATCTTAATATTGTGACACACGTGAATAGAATACAAACTCCACATTTGTGCTTGGTATTTCTAGTTCTATAATACACCATAAGTTACCATGACCAACATGGTGGCAGCTATTTAAAGGCACCATCAGTGATTGCTAAGCATAACATCAAAAAAATTACCAAAATTTGACTTCTTCTTGTACGTGCCATCTAGCAGATGTATATTTTGTGCCAGTAACACATCTTACAACATCAAACATAAGTGGAAGTAATATATTTTCAATATCAAGCATTTTTTTAATCCAAAAGACCAAAAACCATTGGACCTGGAGAGCCATTCTTGTGTGAAAACTGTTTTGATGTTTTTACTGCTTTGGCCTAACATGATTCAAAAAGCTTTCAAAATCGAATGTCAACTAAGCCTACCATTTTTTGTGGCATTTTATCTATATAATAATACCGGTGGTCTGTCAGTGTGTCTGTCTGTCTGTCTGTCTGACCGCGTCTATTTTCTCGGAGACCGAGGGTCGCGCGTTCCTGAAACTTGGTGGGTGGGTGCCCCTTGACCTTCCGAAGACCGAGTTTGTATTGGTTAGTGGATCACAGGTCATCGGGGTCATTCGAGGTCAAAAGAGGTCAAATGGACCGCGTCTATTTTCTCGGAGACCGAGGATTGCACGTTCCTGAAACTTGGTGGGTGGGTGCCCCTTGACCGTCCCAATACAGAGGGTGGATGGTTTTTAGTGGTCAAAGGTCATCAGGGGTCATTCATGGTCAAATGTAGGGTCAAATGAGGTAAATGTTGGTGTACATGGTGTGGACAGAAAACTTGAGAGGGGTGGGGTTCGCATTTCTGATGCCGAAAAATTTGAAGGTCACGACAAGGTCATTAGGGGTCAAAATTCAAGATCAAATGAGGTTAAACGTTGGTTTCTCAGAGGGACGAGGGCGCCGTTTACCGAAATTGGTGGTGGGGTTCCCTGACCGTCCAAGCGAGTGGTATTGGTTAGTCGGTCAAAGGTCTTCATCAGGGGTCAGTTCAAGGTCAATGAGGGTCAAATGGGGTAAACGTTGGTTGATATGGATCATGAAAATGGGGGGGGGCGATTTTTGACGCCAAAAATTTTGAAGGTCAAAACAAGGTCATTAGGGGTCATTCAAGGTCCAGGAGGAGGTCAAAAAGGGGTAAGCTGTGATGTATACTGACGAACTTTGGTGGGCTGGGTCGATTGTTAATGCAAAAATTTGAAGGGCACACAAGGTCATTAGGAGGTCAGGTCAAGCGTCAAGGAGGTCAATGGGTAAATTTTGGTGGTATGGACAGAAAAATTGAGGGTGGGAGTTGACATGTTGATGGCCCAATAATCTTAAAGGTTCACAACAAGGTCATCAGGGAGTCATTCAAGGTCACGGACCCAAGGTCATAAGAGGGTATCAGGTCAAAGGCACCGCGAAACCTGAGGGTCATTCATGCCAGGTGATCGCGAAACCTAGGAGATCGCGAAACCCGGGGACCGCCTAGTATATATTATTTTTATAAAAATGGGATATAGGGTCAGTCACTTGAGATCAACTACACCCAAAGAGTCAGGCTGGTGGTTCTTCTGACCAGTTTTTTGATTAAACTTGATGGATGAACATGGATCAAAAGATATTTGGTCAAGCTATTAAAAAAAATTTGGCACTGGGGATTTTGACCGCACCACCAAGTTTCATCTCATAATATCCTACTACATTTTTAGAGGATTTGACTCTTGAATGACCTTGGAATGACCTTTCAACATTTTTGGCACCAATGTTTGAACCAGACCTACTCTTACTCCATATGTAAAAAACCCTAATTTTACAACAATTTATTGCTTTGAAACAGGGGGGGAATGTCAGATTTATTTGCATCCTCGGAAAATTAGTAGCACTGTCTCATAAAATGGCCCAATAAACATGTATATGATTCTAAATGGTGTTAAAGGCTCAGGATACGGTCCATTTTCTTCTAACTGTGCGAAAACGTTTATGGCAAAGGCCACACACATAAAACGAATCTTATACGTTAACTTCACAAAAAAATGGGCGATCAACTATGACAAATCAGGTCTGAAAGGAATTTGAGGCAAAATGTGGTACGATATGAGCCGTATCCTGTCAATACGTCGGCGCCGAGTCCGTGTGCGTTTGATATCGTTCGTGCTTCGACGCCGTGGAGTCACATAGGTGTGGTAGGACCCCGTATACATGGGAATGAGACTAAATTTGAATACATAACTTCTCCAGCAGTGTAGGGATTTTTTGAAATGGCTCAAAATTGAATTTCAAATGCATTTTCTTTCTTCTCAAATTTCTTCTACGAACTAAAAGTTCGCAGAACACAATTGCTTTAAATGATGTCTTCTTGCCGTATGGTACATTGAATGAAATTCACAAGCAGTTTTGGAGGAATCATCAGGCATATTTACTGCGGATTTAGGGGATTTTTTCCATGAAGAAACAGCCCCCTCCACAGGAGCCTGGCAACCTCTCCAAAATCCCAACTCTAGATCGAACATCAGGGTCCTTGCTTCCCCCCCTGCTTTGAAAAGCCCAGTTTTCTGAATTAACTCCCCAGGTGTGGCTGCCCCCCCTGTACCCCCCCAGTAATTTGCACCTCAATCTGGAGTCCTTCATAGTCATACTTTGAGCTCAAACTTTGGTTGAATTTCTTGCATTTGTAGCCAAACCTTGCACTACACAAAGCTTATTGGTTAACAGACCTTGATCTTTCCAAAACAAACTTTTGGTTTGTGCATTATTCTAGTTCTATAATACCCAAAGTTTAACCTGACCCACCTTGGTGGCAGCTATTTAAAGGCACCATCATTGATTTGCTAATGTCATACACGGGTCAAAACAAATTTACCAAAATTGACTTCTTCTTGTACGTGCCATCTAGCAGATGTATATTTGTGCCAGTAACACATCTTACAACATCAACATAGTGAAAGTAATATAGTTGTCAAGATCAAGCCTTTTTTAATCCAAAGACCAAAAACATTGGACCTGGAGAGCCATTCTTGTGTGAAACTGTTTTGATGTTTTTACTGCTTTTGGCCTAACATGATTCAAAAAGCTTCAAAATCGAATGTCAAGCTAGGCCTAACCATTTTTTGTGCCTTTTAATCCCCCCCCTATATAATAATACCGGTGGTCTGTCAGTGTGTCTGTCTTCTGACCGCGTCTATTTTCGCTTGAGAACGAGGGTCGCACGTTCCTGAAACTTGGTGGGTGTGTGCCCCTTGAACCTTCCGAAGACCAAGTTTGTATTGGTTTAGTGGCATCAATGGTCCTCGGGGGTCATTCCAAGGTCAACAGAGGTCAACATTGGACCCATCTATTTTTCTCGGAGACCGAGGATTGCACGTTCCTGAAACTTGGTGGTGGGTGCCCCTTGACCGTCCTAATACCCGCAGGTTGGATTGGTTAGTGGATCAATGTCCAGTCAGGGGTCATTCAGGTCAAAGTGAGTCAATGAGGTAAATGTTGGTGGTGTGGACATGAAACTTGGAAGGGGGGGGTCGATTCAGTGCCGGAAAATTTTGAAGGTCACGACAAGGTCATAGGGGTCATTAAGATCAATGAGGTTAAACGCGTTGGGGCTTCTCAGAGACCGAGGGTCGCACTTTCCCGAAACTTGGTAGGTGGGTACCCCTTGACCGTCCCAAAGAACGAGGTTGTTTGGTTAGGTGGATCAAAGGTCATCAGGGGTTGGGTGCATTCAAGGTCAAAAGAGGCAAATGGGGTAAACGTTGGTGTATGATCATGAAACATGGTAGGTTGGGCGGATTTTTGACGGGCCAAAATTTTTTTGAAGGTCATGACAAGGTCATTAGGGGTCATTCAAGGTCAAAGGAAGTCAAAAGGGGTAAGCTTTGATGTATCCAGACAAAACATGGTGGGCAGGGTTGATTGTTAATGACAAAATTTTGAGGTCACGACAAGAGTCTTGGGAGGGGTCATTCAAGGTCAAAGGATGGTAATGAGTAAATTTTGGTGTATGGACATAAACTTGAGGGTTGGGGTTGATTGTTTGATGCCATAACTAAAGGTTCACAACTAAGGTCATCAGGGGTCATTCAAATTCACGACAAGGTTCATCAGAGGTCCATTACAGGTCCAAAGCAAAAACGGCGAAACCTAGGGTCATGTCATCCAGGTGATCGCGAAACCTAGGTAATCGCGAAACCCGGGGACCGCCTATAATATTTTTATAAAAATGGGATATAGGGTCAGTCACTTGAGATCAACTACACCCAAAGAGTCAGGCTGGTGGTTCTTCTGACCAGTTTTTTGATTAAACTTGATGGATGAACATGGATCAAAAGATATTTGGTCAAGCTATTAAAAAAAATTTGGCACTGGGGATTTTGACCGCACCACCAAGTTTCATCTCATAATATCCTACTACATTTTTAGAGGATTTGACTCTTGAATGACCTTGGAATGACCTTTCAACATTTTTGGCACCAATGTTTGAACCAGACCTACTCTTACTCCATATGTAAAAAACCCTAATTTTACAACAATTTATTGCTTTGAAACAGGGGGGGAATGTCAGATTTATTTGCATCCTCGGAAAATTAGTAGCACTGTCTCATAAAATGGCCCAATAAACATGTATATGATTCTAAATGGTGTTAAAGGCTCAGGATACGGTCCATTTTCTTCTAACTGTGCGAAAACGTTTATGGCAAAGGCCACACACATAAAACGAATCTTATACGTTAACTTCACAAAAAAATGGGCGATCAACTATGACAAATCAGGTCTGAAAGGAATTTGAGGCAAAATGTGGTACGATATGAGCCGTATCCTGTCAATACGTCGGCGCCGAGTCCGTGTGCGTTTGATATCGTTCGTGCTTCGACGCCGTGGAGTCACATAGGTGTGGTAGGACCCCGTATACATGGGAATGAGACTAAATTTGAATACATAACTTCTCCAGCAGTGTAGGGATTTTTTGAAATGGCTCAAAATTGAATTTCAAATGCATTTTCTTTCTTCTCAAATTTCTTCTACGAACTAAAAGTTCGCAGAACACAATTGCTTTAAATGATGTCTTCTTGCCGTATGGTACATTGAATGAAATTCACAAGCAGTTTTGGAGGAATCATCAGGCATATTTACTGCGGATTTAGGGGATTTTTTCCATGAAGAAACAGCCCCCTCCACAGGAGCCTGGCAACCTCTCCAAAATCCCAACTCTAGATCGAACATCAGGGTCCTTGCTTCCCCCCCTGCTTTGAAAAGCCCAGTTTTCTGAATTAACTCCCCAGGTGTGGCTGCCCCCCCTGTACCCCCCCAGTAATTTGCACCTCAATCTGGAGTCCTTCATAGTCATACTTTGAGCTCAAACTTTGGTTGAATTTCTTGCATTTGTAGCCAAACCTTGCACTACACAAAGCTTATTGGTTAACAGACCTTGATCTTTCCAAAACAAACTTTTGGTTTGTGCATTATTCTATTTCCATTGTCCCTCCCTCCCACCCAAAAAAAACCGTATTTCACCTGAAAGATTGGACATAAAATTTACAGTAATCGTTATTTCAACAGATTAAATTATTTGGCCAAAAGCTAACCATAACTCTAAAACCCAAACTTATTTCTTACCCTAAAACCACAATACTAAACCCTATTAAAACATGGTAAATAATTAATCCCGCAAAAAAAAAAGAAATATTACCAAACATTTTCAATCAGGGGAAAGGTCACCCAGTACTTGTTGCTTGAGCCAGCCTTGAGATCAGTGACTTCAGATGATGATGGCATTGATCAACTGTCCTTCCCTGCTACAGACTGTCAAGATCAGTGAACATGTGCCTAGCCTGTCCCAAGCTAGAGTTATGTTGACTTCATTATACTCCAGGCCGCGAGAGATTGGGGCTCTGCCACCATTTTTTTCCGACCCATCAATAGCGTAAGTGATTGGGTGAGCTTTTTCTCTCTCTTCCGCTGTCTTTACACAGGTCGCAGTATTGGCCTTGGATTATATCGGTCTCCGCTGGCGAAAGACGATCGCCCGTGGTTTACCTGTCATTTGCAGTATCTTTCAGCTCGGGATTCCCTTTCTTCCGCAAGTGGAGGTTGCCGTGATATCTTTCATATGCTACATTAACATATGTTGTGTTAGAATCTGGCTGTGCAGAGGCGGTTTTTAAGTATAAAATTGTCACGAAAAGGAGCGATATTTTACAAATCCTTCGACCCGCCATCTTTCCGATCATAAAATTTCTGTTGCGAGAAAAAGTTTCTGGGGACCGGACCCGCCGACTGTTGATATACTTTTGACGTAGACTTGCTCAAGTCAGCATTTCGCACTTCGTGAAAAATCCAAACTGGGAAGGCCTGACAAAAAAGTTTGAATCCGGGGGGGACTTCACTGAAAGGCCCCCCTTTTTCCTCTCTTGATGCCTCTCCCAATTTTTAATCAAATGTTTCTATTTCCTGCTCTCACAGAAGCCCCTCTTGTTTTTTTTTAATTTTAACAATATAACTGGGTTTGAATGGTTAGAATTGCCCGAAATGACCCCCTTTCACAAAATGTGAGAGGCTCACTGATTGACCCCCACTTTTGCATCCTCCTCACCAAGACCCCCCTTTTTTCCTTAAAGTTCCTCACGAATGCCCCCCTTACTTGAAATCCATCCGCACATCCCCGTCACTTTCATATAGGCTACGAGTGCCCCCTCCCCCGTTCTCCAGGCATGTGAAGAGATAGGCTCCATACATTGGTAAAGGTTGTTTTGAAGTTCTCCATCGCAGAGTAGGGCCTTTGCCAATTCCATTTTCCTATAGTATCTGCCCTATGCATGGAAACTACACCCTAAAAGAGTCGGCTGGTGGTTCTCTTCTGACCAAGTTTGATATAAAATTGGATGGATTGAGCATGATAAACAAAGATACTTGGTCAATCTATTACAAACAAATGTTGACTGAATTTTGACCGCAGCCCCCCGTTTCTCTCCTACTACATGTTTAGTGATTTGAACCTGAATGACCTGGAATGAACCATTCAACATTTTTTTTCATTGGCACCAAATGTTGACCGACCTACATTATTAACTCATATGTAAAAACCCTAATTTTTACACAATTTATTGCTTTGAAACAGGGGGGGAAGGTCAGATTTTTTTTTAAATGCGTTTTTTTTATTGTTTATGCTTTTTTAAATGCCCAATAAACATTGTATATAGATTCTATGGTGTTAGTTAAAGGCTCATGATACGGTCATTTTTCGCATAACTGGGCGAAAACGGTTTACTACTCTAGCAAAGGCCACACCCATAAAACGAATCTTATAAACGTTAATTCAAAACAAAATGCTATCAACTATTACAAATCAGGTCTGGAAAGTGAAATTGAGCACAAAATGTGTACGATATGTAGGCCAGATCCTGTCAATACAAGCGTCGAGTCTACGTTGTGTTGCATGAGCGCCGTAGTCGCGTGATGCGTTTGTAATTATAACGTTCGTGCTCAACCTCGTTGGAGTCATATGTGGTAGGACTCAAGTACCTGAGAATGAGACTAACTTTGAATAAATAACGTTCTCAGCATCTCAGGGATTTTTGAAATGGCGCGAAAATTGATTTTCAAAAAATGCATTTTTCTCTCAATTTCTTCTACTGTACGAACTAAAAGTTCGTCGAACAAATTGCTTTAATGATGTCTTCTTCTTGCCGTATGGTAAAAACTTAATTAATTCATCAAGCAGTTATTGGAGGAATCAATCAGCAGGCATATTAATGCCGATTTAGGGATGTTTTCCATAGAGCTCCACGGAGCCTGGCAACCTCCAATCCCAACTCTAGTATAGACCTCAGGCCGTCCTTCCCCCCCTGCTTTTGAAAAGCCCTATTTTTCCTGAATTTGAAACTCCAGGGGTGGCTGCCCCACCCCCCTTGGTAGCCCCCATTCAATTGCACACCAAACTGTCAGTCTTCATAGTCATACTTTTGCTCAACTTGGTGAATTTCTTGCATGTTAGTAGCCAAAAACCTTGCACTACACAAAGCTTATGGTCATGTTTTTTTAAGTTGGGACCCACTTGCGTTGCATGTGCATTATTTAGGCAAACTACATGATTTAACAGTTTGAAGCTATAATGTTTAAACTGTACATTTTACCCCTATATAAGTACATATATTCTGAGAGCATATACTCTGTCAGATTTCAGAAACAATACAATTGGCTTCATCGTACAGGGTGACTCATAAATATACAGGGTGTAACAAGCAAAATAGTAAGAAAAGGTATTCAGTTATGGGTGGTCACCCCCCTAAACACATGACGATAATACAATATTGTTGGGCACTTGTTTAATATAAATAACAAATTGACCCACCAAGCCATGTCACTTGTATCGGACAAATACTTCTATTACAACAATACAGGGTGGTCCAAAAATAATGCGAGATTTTTTGCTTCTATATCTGGTACTGAATAGACATATTTTCACGATTGAGATGTGTTACTAGATGTAAAATCAGCAAAGCAACCATCAATTAATGAAGTTAGAAGAGAATCGACAAAGCGTTTTTGCGTGAAAATTGCCTTTTTTGATCAAAATGGAGCACGAGGGCGGCTTTTTTCAGATTTGTCGCAAACATTTGTTGTTTTCCCCTAGATTGTAGTTTACCTAGTAAAGAGGACAAAACCTAGACCTGCTATGATATTTGAACCTAATATCATCATGCTTGTTTGTCCGTATCACCCATTTGTAGCATTGTCTCCTCCGCCACATGCTCCTCCGCCACATGATCCAACCCTGACTTTTTACGCTTAATTAACGAGTTACATCATTAGTACAAACTAAAGTCATATTTTTTTATATTTTTTTGCTTCAG